>JAADWA010000012.1:0-117569 GCA_023335935.1 Pythium phragmiticola
ACCCCCAGACTTCGGACCAGAGTGCCTGCGGTTCACCTCGTCAGCGACTTCGACATACGAGGTGTTAACGTCAGCAGCGACTTACCAGCCCAAGAACTTTTCCTTTTCTGCGTGTGAACGCGACCGGCACCTGCCTTGCTTTCGCTGAGCAGCAGTTCTTTGCCCCGCGCCTCACCACACAAAGTAGCAGCGGTCACAGGAAGTGGAGGTAATCCCCGAGGAGGTGCTGTTTCAAGGCGTGCAGAATCTTCATTGACACCCTGCGCCAGCAATGGGGATCCACCCACCGTCGGCGCTCGCGTGGGTGCAGTTTTGTTTTACTGCAGGTCGTGCGGCAACCTGGGAGCAGGCGGTGCGGGGGCCGTCATGGTGCGAGCGGATCGGTCTCGACCACAGTTAGAGCGCTGCAATGAGTCTCGCAGCCCACACTAACAAAAATAACCAAGCCGAGTACAACGGCATGGTCACCGGCTCACTAGTTTCCCCCTTCGCCATCGTCGGCGACAGCCAGCTCATCCTCCGCCAGCTCGAACGCCGAAGGACGACACACTCCGTCGACTGTACCAAGTGATGTGGCACCTCGTGGACCGCGTCAGCGTTTCCTCGTGGACGCATTACTTGCGCGTGTATAACGAGATGGGGCCGCTGCGGCCAACTTGGATGACCGCCGCAGCATCCAGAGCTTCCACCCGACCACATGGTCTGAATGTGGTGAGCTCTCTACGGCTCAACCGCTCCGCCCCGTAGCAGTGGTCGTGCATATCAGATATCCATGCTCACTACACTATGTAAACTCCAACATGAAGAAGAATGGCAACGGGTGCGGCCGCGCCAACCGCACTCTTGACGATGCCGCCGGGCCGTTCTCAGTCCATGGCAATTTCGGGACCAACTTGATGGTCTAAGGCGTTAGGAAAAACGTATTCCCCACAAACTATGTGACCCTGAAGTCGATAAGTGAAGCTGAATGTATTGTGCAACAGGCTGTGCAGGCCGTCCGGATCCGCTGGGACACCAGGGGCAACCATCAAGTAGATTCCCTCGCTCAACGGAGACGTCGGGCACTCGGAAAGCGTGTCGCCCACAGAGCAACGCAATCTGCCTGGACTTCGTCGCTGATGACGATCCGATGGATGAATAAGACATTATCAACGACTCGCAGAACATGACGGCAAGGGAGCCTACGATTTTGACCATGGCGGTGCCGGCGATCTGGGCTCGTCGTTGCGTCATCTTGACTCGATCAGTACCTGAAACCTCTATTATAATATATATAAGGTACAGAACCTGTAGTATAGAATCTATTTTAGCCATTGGGGTATTTCTTGTGGGTGTCGAGCAGTGTGCACCCTGTTGGAGGTGTCGTGCGTGGACGGCCATTACTCGGCGACAACTCCACCCCATCTCGACTTTCCGGCACCGTTGAGCTCACGAGATTCACAGCTATGAGATGGTGGTAAAAAGTCGCCGCGATCGTTCTTTCCGGATTTTGTAGTTTTCCGGTCACCTCCCCAAACGGTCAAATTTTGGTCCTTTGACTCAGAGAATGGGACTTACTTTAGTAACAGGAATCAAGCATTTTATCTCCCCTAATCATGATTTTGTTAAAGTGACATGGTTTAAGCATTATTATGGCAGTAACAGGTGTGTCAGTAATTTTGCAACAGGTTTTCAGAGTGACAGAAACATCTACCTCGCCAGCCCAGCCATGCTGACAACATGCTGGCTGGCGAGGCTCGATGTTTTTGTGTGCATACCGCTCGTTCTCAAGCTCAAACTTTGCCTGCTTAACATTTCCGTTTTAGTCTGCACGATATCTCCCAATCCCGGTAAATATGACGAGCTTTGACGCCCCCAATATATGTGGCTTCACTTGGTACTGTAATACCTCCCACTCCGAGAGTCGTTAATGGATTACGATGAGGCGAGACGCGACCCCATCGCGACATGTGCATGGAGTCGTAATCCACGCATCACAGACAACCATGAGCTGTATTTGGCGGACAAATCAACTTGGATGATGCGCGTACACACAGCGGCGTCATGCCATGTGTCGAGTCATGGAAATCCCAAGGGAGACTGTACAATATGTCGGCGACATTGTTGCTGCAGGAAGGACCTGCTTATGGTCCGTGAGCGTTTTGTTTGCGTACTAACACTTTGGAGGGGTGGGCATGAGCTAACTATTTTAGGTAAAGATGCTTCTGAAACAATCCATTAGGCGTGGGTCTCAAACATGTACAAACAAATGCGTTTGCTCATTTGTCACTGACAAATCGTCAGCGGGAGTATTTGCTGGTAATACCGTAGCAAGTTGCTATGGTACCAACAAACGCTACTAGCAAGACAAGAGTATTAACTCCTGAGAGTTGAGAGTTGGAAACCTCCACTTCATGTGCAGATTTGTGTGACCTGGCGCGTTGTTGATTGCGCGTGTGTTTTGGGACTGTCGCATTATGTGAGCACTGATAATAACACTGGACTGTCTGTAATCAGGTGGCGACTTGTTGGTGTGAGTGAGAATTCAGAGCGAGACCTGTTCTTGACCGTGATCATCATAAGCAATGCCTTGAGGTGGCTTCATTCACGTTAAAATCTGTACAAAAACGAAATACATTATAATAGTAAACTGATGGCCTCACGATATAATATGCTTGGGACTCAATACACTTAAGTATTACTTTAGCTGAATATACTGTAATGTTGCTCGAAGGTATAGGTATACTTTCGGTTCCGATCCCATCTGGAACGAATCTTCAAGGACTTGTGGCTGGAAACGGAACACATGCTGGAAAATTGCAGTAGGGTTTGAAGATGCGGAGAAAGAAAACGAGCAGCCTGTCTCTGGCTCCACGTGTGTGTTGATTGTCACCTCGGCGTAAGCGAAACTCCCTGTCAAAACTGGTAAATAGAAGAACTCCGTCCTCCCTAAGTTTGACTCTTTCTCTCTGTTTCAAACTCGCGTTGATTTTGGGGGCCACAATCCAGTGGCTGTCGGACAACTCATCCATCAACGGATCAAACCATGGTTCAGACTTAGTGCCTCAGTCTGGGACCCCCAGAGTGAACACCGCAGACATTGCGCCTCATGGAAAGTCGCGGTCGATTGTTCCCAATTGAGGTGCAGCATCAGCATCGCTGATGCTAACTCGGATGGTGGTGATACAGTATGAGTTGAGTTGTGGCCTTGCAGCCGGTGGCTGTGTATGTCGCCTGTGGCTGGCAGCCTCAGTCGACATACACATCATACACATTGCCTTGAGCACAATGGCGCGTCCGTGTGTTCAATCGCCAGCCATCTTCAGAAGACAAAAAACATATGCACGCAGAATACAGTGTACCGCGCTATATACTACGCTATACTATGGATAGAGAGATCACGTGGAGAGTGCACCTGAAATCTGTCACAGTGGTTGTTGGACTTCTGGTTGTTGGACTTCTGTCCACGTTTTGGGTTCGAACTTCACAGTAAATTCTGTACTGGTGCACCGAACAAATTTTGTGTGATCTGCAATGCTCTGCAAAGGTTCACAACAACGAAAACTCGCCAGCTACAGTGTACTGTACGGTACTGCGCTGATGCAGTACTGTAACGTATGATACGAGGATGATTTTCTTCCACTTTGTTATCGGTCAGTATGTACGGGGTAATGTACTCAATTTACAGAAAAGGAGGAAGAGCAGGTTTTCTTCGACTGAGAAGATGCGTGTGTGAAAAAACAAAGATCGTGGTACATACAGTGTCACAGTGGACACGAGCAGTCTCGTTTCTCCGCCGTGTATTCTCCCCACAAAGGGAAAGTTTGATTTTTATTGGTCATAGCCAGTGCCGCCTGCGAAAATTGCAGTATATTGTCACGGTTCAGTCACTTTGTAAGCCTAACCCTATCTCGAGACATTCACTTTGGAAGGGAGACAAGGCGAAAAAAGGAGAGAGGCGAACGAAAACGTGGCTCTTTCTGACGGGAGGGGACAGAGAGCGAGCGCCGCGCGGCTGGTGAGCAAACTTTCACCTCGATTGCCGTGGCGTGGACCGACCACCCACCCGCCGTCCTGTTTTGGCAGCGGAGTCTCCTCCAAAAGGGGGAGGAGGTGGGGAGGGAAAAGGGGAGATGCAAAGTCCGATCATGAGGGTCCAGCGTATTCTGCAATTTGCTCTCGGAGCCCCAGAACCAGATCCGCCTCTCTTACCGAGCTGCACAGCGATTCCTGTTCTCCGCCATGTTGTTCCCACGATTGTTCGGCTCTGGGGGGAACCAGAACAATAATATCCAGAACAATTCTCAGCAGCACCAGCAGTCCCCTTCGACGGAAATGCAAGCAGCTCCGATCTTCCAGGCACCGCCGCCGTCAGGGGGCTTTGGCTCCATCACGCTCGCGCCGCCGTCCACGCAGCAGCAGCGTACTCACCACGAGCTCCCTCGACTCCAGATCCCACCGCTTTCGCTGATTCAGCCGCAACAACCGCAGCAGCCGCAGCTCCACTGGAAGGCCGCGGCCGTCGAGCAGCCGCCAGCGCCGCCTGTCTCGCGCATGCGCATGGTCGCCAACTTTTTCTCGTCTGAGGCTCGCCAGCAACAACAGCTCCAACAACAACAACAAATGCAAGCGCCGCCCTCGAACGGTGGAATGCTGCCGAGCTTTAGTGAGATTCTTGCGCGCACCAAGTCGCTGTACCATCACCCGAGCCAGCCACCAGCGATCACCGGCGACGAAGATGTCGCCATGGGCGATGAGGATATGGACGAGGAAGACGCGGGCGGCCGCATGAGTGAAGAGAGTGACTACAATTTTTCCATGACGGGTGCTCATGCTCATGCGCCGCTCGGGCCGAACTATGCGGCTGCGCGGTACGCGCTCCAGCCGCCGGCGTCGATCGACACTTCATCGTTTGCGATGGACCAAGACTTTGAAGAAGGCAGTATGGAGACGCCGTCGAGTCCGTCGGGATCCATGTCGCCCATGAGCCAGTCGGGCAAGCTCAGCAAGCGCCGCGAGCGCTGGACCGAGGACGAGCACGCGCGGTTCATGGAGGGCCTGAACCGCTACGGCCGCAAGTGGAAGAAGATTCAGGGATTTGTCAAGACCAAGACAGCCGTGCAAGTGCGCACTCACGCCTATGGATACTTTGCCAAGCTGCTCCGTAACATGCCCGAGGACGACGCCGCGTGGGAACTCGCCGAAGAGATGAGCTCGTTGCCTGGCGCCGTGCTCAAGGGTCCGTCCAGTGGTAAGCGCCGTAGTGAGCCCAAGACGGATGAGGCCGGCATGGACATTTTGCGCCGCTTTGTGTTTTCCAAGAAAAAGACTGACGCGCCAGCCAAGACGGAGAACGGCTCGTCTTCGGTGGCCCTCGAGCAGATCAGCCTGTCGGCACCGCAGCAGCCACAGCCAATGTGGGGCGGGGCCGTGCCGCCACCGACGCAGGAAGGGTGGAACCTCATGGAGTCGCAGGCGTCGTCCGTCATGCTCGACCTCAAGCGCCAGCGCATCAATTGATCGGAGATTGGTGGCTCTATGTATAACAGGACCTAATAGTAGTAGCTTTCAAGTGAAATCGAGAAAAACACTGTCAAACTTTGATGTGCCGATAACTACGAAAACACCAGCAATAAAATTTGGCCTCGTCCAGTGCAATCCTCCGGAAGAGATTGACGGGTACGCCGTCGTGCGGTGAATTGGGCAGCTCGTTTCGCAAGTGATGGAAGAGCCGCGACAAAATCGTGAACGGCGCATCTACGAGAAAGCGCAGCGGCGGCGGCGGCCGCAAGCCATATGGGGCGCGTTAAAAAAGGACGACGGCGCAGGACATGCTTTAGCTCACGAATGATAGTTTCAAGGCGTCCGAGAACTGGGTCACCAAGTTCAGGCTCAAGCGTAGTTACGGCAGCGCTTGCACTTGCGACAAGTGCAATCGAGGTCCACGAGGAGGAGGAGGACGGCGCGACCAGGCTGGCAGTGGTGCGACTGGTACAGTACAGTACTAATAGAAGTAGAGAGAAAACTAGTCAGCGGAGAAGTCCTTGCAGGATCGGCGAAGTTCCGACGAAGTCAGTTCCGATGACAGCGCGAGCCACTCAAGAATGTCTCGCCTATTAAAGCCGCCAAAGCTCTGACGAGTCCAGGACCCGCGATCAACGCAAACCTTGAAAGCAGAGCTACCGAATTGATTTTCTTATAAATGACACCAATCTGCCGCAACCCTACCCTCATCTGCTGGACGACCTGCTTTTAAATTACAGCCCATCCAGAAACATAACCGTAATGTATTATCAGTTATCAAATTCTGCGTCTTCTGTCAATTCACCAATCGTCAGGTCAACAATCTGCTCGCCCAATGCTTCAATCACGTCGTTGGCGTCGACAACAATCCCTGTGCGCCGGTAACCCGCCTCAATAGTACGCTGGGTAACTCTGTTCCAAGCAGCACGAACACCGGCAGACGTCTTGGTTCTGGGGTAGCTGCATCTTAAACGGTAGTTGACGATCAGTCTCGCTGGCGTGACGCGCAACCTGCGTACGCAGAAAATGATCCATTCCGCAAGGGGGAGTGAGTGGTCAGTGAGCGTACTGTACCGTAAATTTCCCGCTGTCATTTATATGAAGGACACAGTGGTAGTTGGCAATCCTGTTTTTTTATTGGTTGATAATCAGGTGTCATTTATATGTCGGTAAGCGCAATCAATGTCTTCAGAATGTCGACTGCGCCAGCCGGATATTTTAAGTGTAGTTTTCTAAAATATTTAACTAGAAAGACCTCACCTTATTCTAGAAAGAGTTTACCGTGTTTCGAGGAATGAAGGTGGACATAGCACCCTATTCTAGTAAAAAGCCTCAGAAAAAGGGGGGAAATTCTGGGACACAAAGTAATACCCCACCATGGAGCGTCCGAAGCCGACAGCGGCGTCGTTCCTGTGCTCGCCGATTCCGAGGGACCCGACGCAGCTGCTCTTCGTGGATGACAGTGCGAGCAGCCGCAGGGTGAGCCGCCATGTGTGGGGCCTCATGGGAGTGACTGCAGATGCTCATGATCTGCTGTGAACTGGACAGACGCCAGGCGGACGCACAGACAGCTTTTTCGACCCGGAAGTTGAGGAAATGACGGGACTGCATCGCAGCGGACAACACGCGACGCCCACGCGCGCGCGCTCGACGCCGACAGCGAACCTGACAACGTCGGGCGGATCTCTGGCGGCGCTGGACGGCGGCAGTAACATGCGTCTGACCAAGCGCCCCCGCGTTGAAGCCGAGAGCGCAGCGATTGTGAAGGTGAGTTGGACAGAATCTCCTCAGGGGCGAGTAACAGCAAGAGCCTCGTGACCAACTCTGACTGTATCTTGCGTGGACAGAGCGAGCTGCTTGCGACCGAAGTCGCTTCGTTGCGGCTGCAGCGAGACCATCGCACCGAGAGCCATCAGCTCCAGCTCAAGGTGGGAGCAGCTGTCGGTGTTCTTGTTGGATCGTCTTCTGACGCGCTTGACCGGTAGGAACGCGATCAGCAGGTGAACCAGCTCCGTCGGCAGTTGAATTACGCGCTCTCGGAGGAAGAGCAAGCGCGCACCGAGCTCAAGAGCCTCTCGAACGAGTACGCGAACGAAAAGCTAGAGCTCCAGAAAAAAGTCGTCGAGCTCGAGTCCAAGCTGCACTTTGTGGAAGATAGTTTCTCCGAGTGGCGCGAGAAAGCGGACGACACCATCAGCGAGCTGCAAGCCGACGCGAGAAAGTCCAAACTGACTGTGTGTATTGGAGTGTCGGTATCGTTGCATCAAAGACTCATCTTCCGTTCTTATTCTATGTAGATCCAATTATTGAACGATGAAATCGAGTCTCTCAAGCACATGGCAGCACCGCCACCGCCGGCCGTACGTTGCTTTGGGCGTGAGGAGGACGCGCGGGTGTGTTGCTGATGCTCGCGTGTTGTGCTTACCGGTAGGAGTACTCTGCTCTCGAGTCCAAGATTCAGCTGCTGGAAACGAGTCTGCGCGACAAGGAGTTGCAGGTCCAAGCGGCAGATGAACGGATTTTGAATGCGAGCATGACGCTCGAGTCGTCCAAGGAAGTGCGCGTGCTGAACGAGCGAATTGCTCAACTTGAGTCGCAAGAGCGGCGGCTCAAGCAAGAGGTACGGGGCAGCTCCGTCAAATGCTCAATTGTATACTCAGTGCAAGGACTCACTTGGTGCATTTTTGTCGTTTGGAAGTTGGTAGAGCTCATCGCGTCGTCGAGAAACACGGCTGTTCAAGACGAGAAGCTCGTGCAGATGCGCCAGAAACTACAGGCCAGTGAACAGCGGTACGCCCAAGCTCAAGAGGAGATTGCGCGTTCTGCCGCCGCTACCGCCTATGACGAGATCTTCCAGCTGAAGGAGAAACTGCAAGCGAGCCAAAATGAGGCTAAGACGCTGGCCCAGCAACTCGCGAACACGGAGCGCGAGTGCGCAGCGCTGGAGAAGCGACTCGGCCGCGGCGAGTTCAACGCCGAGACGACAAAGGTCGTGCACATGGCTGTCAACCCGACGAGCGAACTGCTTGGCATGGTGCAGCAGGGGAGCGATGTGGACTCTCTGCGCAACGAGATCGCGCGCCTGCAAAGCCAGCTCAGTGCGGCGGCGTCCGCTGGAACCACTCTACCATCACCAGCGGTGCGTTCGACGTAAATCCAGGAGCAGTTTGGAAAGATGTGGAATGGGCTCATGTGGGGAGAATTGATTACGATGTAGGCGACGACGATGGCATCAGCGACCAAGCTCACGACCACGACGTCATACGAGACTGTGGAAGGCCAGAAGCTGCTGAACCAGCGGCTCAAGGAGGTGAGGAGACGGACGCTCAGTTTATTATACTGCTAGTAGTACTAAACTCGTGTGGTTGTTGACTCTGTGTATCCACTTGAACAGGTCTTCCAGAACCAGATCAAGCAGTACCGCGAGGCTGTGTACCAGCTCACTGGCTTCAAGGTGGATCTGCGCAAGACCAATGGCGTCGAGATTCTCAAGCTGCGCTCCATGTTTGCCGACCACGACGACGACGAGCTCATCATTCGCATGGAGCCCGACGGCAGCCTGGAGCTTCTCGAGACGGACTTTACGGCGCAGATCAACAAGCGCGTCTTCGCCTACCTCACGACGTGCCGCTCCTTCCCGGCCTTCCTCTCGACTCTCACGTTGCATCTCTTTGAGAAGCAGACCTTCCAGGGCACCTAAAATCAGTAGGTTGGACTTTTTACCACTTGAATGAATGCGTAATTACCATGTGCCCGACTTGAAGCTTGCGTATCTGATGAGACGGCAGATCGCGCCGTCCGCTCGTTCGTCGCCATTTGGATCCGCTCGCCCCATTACGAGAATCCCCATGCACGCCATTGCCCGCGCTCGCTCCACGCTGCGCGCGTCCGCCGCCGCCGCGCCGCATCGCCATTTCAGCGCCATCGCCAACTTCCCGTTCCTCAAAGACCTGGGGCTGCAGGACGAAAACCTGGGCGTCTACGGCGGCGAGTGGTTCGGCAATGGCGCCACCTACACGTCCGTGAACCCCGCCGACGGCAAGGCCATCGCCAAGGTGCGCGCCGGCACGGTCGCCGACTACGAGCAGGTCGTCAAGGCCATGGACGCCGCCAAGCCCCAGTGGGCCGAGCTGCCGGCGCCCGCGCGCGGCGAGATCGTGCGCCAGATCGGCGAGGAGCTCCGCGCCAAGAAGGACCCGCTGGGCAAGCTCATTTCGCTCGAGATGGGCAAGATCTACCAGGAGGGTCTCGGCGAAGTGCAGGAGGCCATCGACATTTGCGACTTCGCGGTCGGGCTCAGCCGCACGCTCAACGGCTCCATCATCCCGTCCGAGCGGCCGGGCCATTTCATGATGGAGCGGTACAACCCGCTCAAGGGCCACGTCGGCATCGTCACAGCCTTCAACTTTCCTTGCGCAGTGCTCTTCTGGAACGCGGCGCTGAGCCTCGTGGCGGGCAACACGCACCTGTGGAAGCCCTCCGAGTCGCTCTCGCTCACGTCCGTGGCGTGCAACAAGATCATCGCCGACGTGCTCGAGCGCAACGGCCACTCGGGCGCCATCTCATCACTCATCTGCGGCAGCGGCGCCGACGTGGGCGAGGCCATGATCCACGACAAGCGCATGGAGCTCATCTCGTTCACGGGCTCGACCAAGGTCGGGCGCCACGTGAACCAGGTCGTGGCCGCGCGCTTTGGCAAGACCATTCTCGAACTGGGCGGCAACAACGCCATGATCGTCGACAAGGACGCCGACCTCGAGATGGCGCTACGCGCGACGCTCTTCTCGGCCGTCGGCACGGCCGGCCAGCGCTGCACGTCGCTGCGTCGCCTCTTCCTCCACGAGGATGTCCACGACGATTTTGTGCGTCGCCTGACTGCGGCGTACAGCACCGTCAAGATCGGCGACCCGCTCGACAGCAACGTGCTGTGCGGACCGCTCCACAACAAACAGGTACGCACAGCGGTCGCCTACCGATCGGTGTGGAAATCCCTCTCACTCACACGTCGTTCTCCTTGATGTAGGCTGTGCAGAACTATTTGGACGGGATCAAGACCATCAAGGAGCAGGGCGGCAAGGTGCGTTGTGCTAGTATTGGGAAAGAAGAGAAGCTAGCACGAACTTATGGCAATCTCCCCCTCCCTACTGCAGATTCTCATTGGAGGCAAGGAAATCGACGGCCCCGGCCACTTTGTCGAGCCCACGTTGGTCTCCATCGACCATAGCGCGCCGATCGTGCAGGTACTTATCTCCACTTTGAGATCCACAGAGTGAAGGTCACATGGCACTGATCCCTTTGCTATTCTAATTCGAAATGTGCAGAAAGAGATCTTCGCGCCGATCCTGTATATTCTCAAGTTCAAGTCGGTCGATGAAGCCATCGCGCTCAACAACGACGTGCCGCAGGGCCTGTCTTCGTCCATCTTCACCAAGAACCAGTCGGCCATCTTCAAGTGGACCGGTCCGCTCGGCTCGGACTGCGGCATCGTCAACGTCAACATTGGTCCCAGTGGCGCCGAGATTGGCGGCGCGTTTGGCGGCGAAAAGGAGACGGGCGGTGGCCGCGAGTCCGGGTCGGACGCGTGGAAGCAGTACATGCGCCGCTCGACGTGCACGGTCAACTACAGCAAGGAGCTCCCGCTCGCGCAGGGCATTAGCTTTGTCTAAGAACGCATGTAAATCATCCTAAGCCTCGTTTAGGACAACTCAAAGCCCTCGGCATTCGTGATGGCAAAGGTCACTTTGTCCACGAGCGTCTCATAGCGCGCGTACTCTGGGAGCACGATCTGGTTAAAGCACGTGTGCGTTCTCGGCAGTGCCTGCGGATCCAAGTCGGACTTGGTGATGTTGAGCGGCGGCTCAAATCCGTCGAGTGGGATCTTGTTGGTGCCCGTCATAAACTTGAGGAACTGACCTCGTAGCTCTGGCGAGAAATCGCGGAGCGCCTGCCAGAGCCAAAGCACGACCTCGGAGTGCTCACTGTAGCCTCCCTGGAAGACGGTGTTTGCCCGGAGCTCTTCGACGTCGATCGTCGGCTTGCCGTTGAGCAGCATCCTCAGCTCGTGGAGGTCAAACACTTGGATCGCAGTCAGTGGGACGACGGCAGAGAAGCCGTGGAGCAGAGCGTCGAGCTGCGCCTTCACGCCAAACTCGGTGCGCCACTGCAGCATGAGCTGCACGTACTCTGCCTTGTTCAGGTTGGTCACGGGCACGTCCCGGCCGTTCTCTTTGAGGTCCACAACTGATGAGCCACCAGCCGTCGCCTCCGTCTCCACTGAGAACGTCTCGTCAATGACGCCGGCAATGTCGTTCTCCAGCATCCACACCAGCGACTTGTGGAACTGCGGATCCATATCCTGAAGATCACTCATCGTCGTGGGGAGCTGCAGGAAATGCTTGAGCACGGCATCACACAAGGGAAGATCCAGGGTCTGCCGATCAAAGATTGCCTTGGCCATGAACTTGCCGAGGAATCGAAAGTCCTGCAGGCGCGTCGACGAGCTCGGATCAAGTTCAAATTGGCCGCGGTCGCACGGTTTGAAGAGACGTCGGTCTTTGGCCGTGGTGAGCTTGGACACGTGGAGGTACCAGTCCTTGGTGAGTCCGCCCGAGTCGATGCCGGCTTCGTGTGCAAACGTGATCTTGGGCTTGGCGAACAAGTCGGCTCTGGCCAGTTTGGAAAAGCAGCCCAGCGTATCTTCGTACATGGACGCTCGCCGCAACTCCATGGCAAAAGTCGCACTCAGGTTGATTCCGTGGAGAGCTTGGCGCAGGTCGCGATGGAACCGGAACCGCTTGCGGCGAAAGAGCATCTCGGGCGTCTCTTCGACGGTTTGAAGACCGCTCTGTTGCCGCGCCTCTACCAGTTCGCGGGGTTCGTCCGTGACGCGCTGGCAAGTGTACTTGTTGAAGAAGAAGACTTGCTCTGTCTTGGGGTCCCAGCACTGCACCCAGCGGTCACACGCGGCCGACTGGTCTTCGTGGCTCGTGAGCTCCACAATCTCTGGGCGACCGTGGGTCAGCGTCTTGATGGGCTTGCTCTCGACAAACGCCGTCGAGCCGACCGTGTTGGACGCCTGGAGACGGAAAACGTAGGACGTTCTGGCGTGGAGACCGGACGCGACAAAACTGCACGACGTGCCTTCGTAGAGCGGCAGGAACGCCCTCGCTTTGGTCGGGCTCGACTGGCCCTCCACACACTCACGCATCTCGAGCGAGTACACGACGGGGGCAGCGCCGTTGGCATCGACTGGCGACCAGAACAAACTGATATACGTGTTGGTAAGTGCCCCCACGACAGGCCCTTTCGGCGTCGCAGGAACGCCCGGCAGCGTCCAGAAGATGTCGCTCGCATTGCCCCACTCACTCCAGCCGGCTGGGTTGTGGGCGCGGACACGGAACTCATACGGGCGATGGCAGGAGATGCCGTCAAGTGTCACGTCCCGGACAGAGAACACGGCCGAGAGCGTACCCCACGGGTTGTTGCGACTGTCGGCGAGTCGGTACTGGATTTCGTATCGATCGACCGTCGAGTCGCTCGACTGTTTCCACCGGATCGTGAGCGATGTCTCGTTGGATTGGACGAGACGAGGCGGCGCCACTGGCAGAGGGATTGTGTTATTGGCTGCCAACTCCATTATGGACGCGGCCGTGATGCGACGCGTGTGGGGAGACTCGTGAGGCGAGGGCGTCGCCGGCGCACCACTGCTCTCGGTCACAAATACGTTGCCGTCGGCGTCGACTGCCACGCCCACTGGGTACCGCACGGGACTCGCTCCGCCGCCGCGGCGCTGGATCGCCGTCTCATCCACCGAGATCCAGAGATATGCCTTGCCCGCATGAGGGCTTGTCGACGGGTACTTTTGGGTCTGGACCTTAACTGGCGCGTACGGGAAGAGGTTCTCCACAACGTGGGTCACCGCTGCTTTCTGTCTCAGTTCAGCTTCTTCGTGCCTGTCATAACGTATCAGCTCCATATCCAGCTCACAAGAGATCTCGTGAGAGAACGACAGGAAACGCACCGCTTCGCCTCAAGCTCCTCCAGCCGATCAAGCTCTTCGTCCGTGGGCTTTGCCAACACTGACGTCATCGCGCTGGAGTTCTTAGTTGGCGCTGCGACCGCGTAGGCGTCCGCCGGCGCGGGCTTGCGCAGGCCACCGCCCATACCTCCTCATGATCTGTAACGGCTCAACCAACTTCAAGAACGAAAGGGTTACAAACCCCCTTTCGCAATTCAAAACGTTACAAACTTTGTAGTCCAATGAACGCCGGATCGCCGAGGCGGTGGCGCTGGGGCGTGTGGCACGCCGCGGACGACGAGTGGCTCGCAGAGCTGGAGCGGCGCCACGCGCTGCTTGACGGTGGAGCTGCCACACACCAGAGCAAAGCAGCCGCGGCGCGCACGACGGCGCTGAACACCACGATCCCTCGGCGCATCCACCAGATCTGGCTCGGCCCCAAGGAGATCCCGGCGCGCTGCGTGGCGTGGCAGAAGACGTGGCGCGAGCACCACCCCGACTGGGAATATGTAAGTTCCCTGTATGCGGCCTGGATAGAGATTCCGGTGTCTGCCGAGTCTAACTCTTCTTTGATGGACCAGAAACTTTGGCGAGACACAGACGTCCATGGGCTCATGCTCAAGAACGAGGTGCGTCTCGGGGGCAAGGATTCGGATCGAGAATGGATCGATCGTACGTGACTCTCGTTGTATCTGTTCCCCCAGAGAGCGTTCCGGGAGGCGGGCAACTATGGCGAAAAGTCGGACATTCTCCGGTATGAGATCTTGGAGCAAGTGGGCGGCGTATACGTCGACATCGACATGGAGTGCTTGAAGCCGTTTGACGGTCTTATCCAGGTGCGCTTTGCAGTCGTGTTACTGGTGCTATAGAAAATGCTCATGGACGGCTACTGCACCAGGGCTTTGCATTCGTCGTCGGCGTGTCCAATACTGGCTGCGTGGAGATCAACAACGCTGTCATCGCAGCGCGTCCGGGCCACCCAATTCTGTCGCGGCTGATTGAGAAGATCCACAAGAGAGCGAACCAGCCGCAACTCGGCGCTTCGATGCTCGCGCGGATCGCACTCATGGGCGGCGCTGACGTCGCGCAGCAACTCGGCATCGGCGCTGGCGCGTCGGCATCCGCGTCAGCTCCCATGTCCACGATCGAGCGCACTGGGCCTGGGTTGATGACACGCACATTCATGGAGGCGATCGGATGGACGAGCCCGAAGACTGCGCCGGCGACTCGCCACAAAGGGTTCTTATCCACGAACGAGCAGGAATACGTCATTGCGCTGGCCGTGCACATGTTGTATCCACTGGCCAACGACGCCAGGGACGCCGCCAAGCGCGAGACTCGGGCGTTTCCACCGCAGGCGCTGGCCGTGCACCACTGGGCGCGCACGTGGCAGACACCGGCGGGATAGAGATGCAATCACATGTGGTCGTAGAAGTTCTCTAAGAGCAGATCCGATTGCCCCAATGACTACTGCACCTTCCTTCTGCCACAGGTGGCTTCAAAGTGATGCGAAGCCATTACGGCGCTCTCTGATTGGTTGGGCGGGAGCACTTGACACGATCGGATTGGCTGAAATGGTGTATCCGGTGGTCTATTTTGCTGATGTAATCGTTTGAAACAGCTCACTTCGCTGTTTTAAACACGAGATGGGAATCTTGAAGTCTTGGGCCTTCATCAGTGAATGTACGAGCGGCTCACAATCCAAATCGCGCGCGACTCGCAAGACCCCCTCTTCTCCCCTCCCTCCTCTCCTCCCCCCCTCCTCCCCTACAACCATGAGCTGCTGCCCCGTGACCGCTGAGCCCCCCGCCGGCGCCGCCCCCCACTCCGGCTCTATCAAGACCTTTGGCTCGACCACGCTCTACGTGGCCGGCCCGGCCTCGGCCAAGTCGGGCATCCTCGCCTTCCCCGACATCTTCGGCCTCGACAGCGGCCGCACCAAGGCCGACGCTGACGCCTTGGGCAAGCTCGGGTACGCTGTCGTGGTCGTGGACCTCGCCGCGGGCGACTACCTCGACCCCGAGACGTTCCAGGCGTCGTTCGGCGAGTGGGTCGCCAAGAACTCGTTCGACGTGCTCTCGGCGCGCATCAACGACGCCGTCTCGTACCTCAAGACTGAGGCCGGCGTCGAGACCTTTGCCAGCTACGGCTACTGCTGGGGCTCGTGGATCGGCGCCACGCTGACGGCGTCGGCCACGCCGACCGTGGCCGGCCACGTCTCGTTCCACCCAACGTGGATGCTCGAGAACATGGTTCACGGCGACAACGCCGTCGACAAGCTCGCCGAGAACGTCAAGGTGCCGCAGCTCTTGCTGTCGGCCGGTGACGACCCGGCCTTCGTGCGCGAGGGCGGCAGCGTCGAGAAGATCCTCAAGGGCCGCGCCGACGTCGGTGCGCGCAGCAGCGTTGTTGACTTTCCCGACCAGAAGCACGGCTGGGTCCACCGCGGCGACCTCGCGGACGAAGCCACCAAGGAGGCCGTGAAGAAGGCCTGGCACACGGCCATCAAGTTCATCCAGACCGTGAACCCGCCGCAGTAAGTAGATGTTTCCGAGTGCCGCGGGTTCGGATGGCGCCGCGATCAGCTGCACACCACTAATGTCATGTTCATACCCTCCCGTCTCGGCCATTCGATTCGTTCACTGAAGGAGCATAGTAGATGTAGAGACTTGGGTGCACGGGACTCTCCACTGGATACTGTATTTCGGTGGGTCCTGGTACGGGTTAACAAATAGTGACACCTCACTTGAAGGACGGATCTTGTTTGACGGATCTTGACAACAACTGTAAAGGAGCCACGTCCCCACTTCCGACTTCAGTCTCCCTCATGCTGCTGCTTCCGCGTCTCGCGCGCCGCCCAGCGGCCACCACTCGGCGCCTCTCCTCTCGCGCGTTCCCGGCTGCCGCCGCTGCGCTGCCGCAGGCTTCGGGGAGTGGCGACTCTCGATTCTCGCGCGCCGTTGTCGCTGCCGGTGCCGCGGGCCTCGCGCTCGCTGCTGGCGTCGGCATCTCAACCGGCGCTGCCCGCGCCGAAGCCGCAAGCAGAGACGACGACAGCGACGACGACCACGTGTTTGTGAACTGGTCGGCCTCGCACGAGTGCCGCCCGCGCGCCTTCTTCGTGCCCGAGTCGGTGGCCGAAGTGGAGCAGCTCCTCCGGACGTTCCACGCCCAGAAGCAAAAACTGCGCTGCATGGGCGCCGGCGTGTCGCCCAACGGCCTGGGCTTCTCCGGGGAGCAGCGCGACGGCCGCCACGAGGCGCTCCTGTCCATGGCGCTCTTTGACAAGATCCTCCACGTGGACAGCGAGAAGCTCCAAGTGACAGTCGAGGCCGGCATCATCGTCGGCGAGCTGCTCGACAAGATGCGGTCGTACGGCATGACCATGCAGAACGTGGCGTCGATCCGCGACCAGCAGGTCGGCGGCATCACGCAGGCCGGGTGCCACGGCTCAGGGGCGGCGATCCCGCCGATCGACGACCAGGTCGTCGAGATGGAGATTGTGACGCCGGCGCACGGACGCATGACGCTGAGCGCGACGCAGAACCCCGAGCTCTTTGCGCTAGCCAAGTGCGGGCTCGGGGCGCTCGGCGTCGTCACCAAGCTCACGCTGCAGTGCGTGCCGGCCCACTACTTGGCCGAGAAGACGTTCGTGACGACCGTGGACGAGATCCGCAAGCACCACATGACGTGGCTCGCGCAGTTTCAGCACCTGCGCTACATGTGGATCCCGAACACGGACGCCGTCGTCGTTGTGCAGTGCCAGCGCATCAGCGACGACGACGCTAAGCAGGGCGCCGCCAAGTATCCGCCGGCGCCCCACAGCCGCGACGAGCAGCTCCGAGTGCCACGTGAGCTGTATCTTGAACTGGCCAAGGGTAAGCCCGACCCGGAGTACCGCGAGTGGAACTTCACCAAGTTGCGCGACAAGCTGCTCGCGTTCGACCCGCTCAACAAGGACCACGTCGTGCGCGTGAACCGCGCCGAGCAGGAGTTCTGGAAGCTGAGCCAGGGCTTCCGCGTCGGTCTCTCGGACGACATCATCGGCTTTGACTGCGGCGGCCAGCAGCTCGTGCAGGAAGTGGCCTTCCCCACGACGGGCACTCTGGACATCGACTTTGTCGAGACGCTCCTCCGAGACGTCGACGCGTCCGGCATCCCCGCGCCGTCGCCCATCGAGCAGCGCTGGACGGCGCGCAGCACGTCGCGCATGAGCCCCGCCGCGTCGTACAACCCGCACCAGGTCTTTTGCTGGGTCGGCATCATCCTCTACCTGCCGACGCCGGATCCGGACGAGCGCCACGCCATTTGGGATCGCTTCTTCGACTACCACAGGCTCTACCGCGACGTCATGGAGCCGTTCGGGGGCATGGAACACTGGGCCAAGATCGAGTGGCCGCATGACGCGGACGAGCGCAACGCCATGCGACGCCGCCTGCAGCGCCGGTACCCGATCGACGCGTTCAAGAAGGCGCGAGACCAAGTGGATCCGCACCACATTCTGTCGAACACCATCGTCGACGAGCTGTGCGCGTAGAGGGAGAGAGGAGGAGTGGATGCGTTGTGTTTGTGTATCGTTTGAACTACAGTTGAGAGATACTAGTACGCGGAGTACAACATATACGAACCGTCTTATCTTTTCAGGACCGTGTTGTGGTTTGTAGAAATCGAGTGAGCGCCTCGCTCTCGAGGAGCTGACAGGAGCTCAGCACGTTAGCGACGGACGCACGGAATAACGACTGTTGCTGCGACGGGAGCGTATCCGAAGGCAGCTGCGCAAGCAGGAAAAGCACGCGGACGGCAGCCATCTCCACGCGATGGGAGAGCGAGAGAGCCTGGCGGAATTCACTCTTGGTGCGGAGCCAGGCATCGACTAGACCGACGACTTGGATACACTGCAACAATGTGGAAGGATCTTGGGCTGCTGACTCGATGGCTTGCTCGATGGGTCGAAGCGTGTGGTTCAACATGCATAAGAGTGTCTCCGCCTCTATATCGCTCGCAGAAAACGCTCCGATACACCAGCAGCGAACCGTGTACTCCATGATCTCTGTAGGAGTCACTGGCCGAACAGCCATGGCGTCACGCTCAGACTCTGTAGAGGAGGGCGGCTCCGATCCCTCACGCGGCGGTGACTGAGTCAATACTCTTTGTAGAACCACGATCTCGACCATTTTCAGGATCCACTCGAAGCTGCGCCGCCCAGATGCCAACAGCATCTTGGTCAGTTCGATTTGCACCAGGCTGGCCCCGTCGATGGTTGATGAACCGCTAGACGAGTCCACAAACGCACACGCCATTGTACGAGCGAGCTGCTCGGAGAACCTGGCGTGCTCTGCCGTCGCTTCCGCCGCCCACACGAGTGACCACAAGCAGTCCTGGATGGATGCAGTCAGTGCCAGCGTGACAGGCAGCGGATCGGTGGATGACGAGTCTCCTTCTTCCTTGTGCTCTGGGCCACGCGGGCGAGCACCATGCAGCTGGAGCAGCGCCTGCATGGCGACGTCTGGAGTCCAGCCATCGAAGAGGTCGTCGGCAGTGGGCGTGACGACATCGCGCGTCAGCAACAGCGCGATGTCTCGAAATTCCGCGTCATCATAACCACTGCTCTCCGGCCCACAGAGACGCTTGTACTGCTCGCAGACGAGGCGGAAGCTCTTGAGGCGCTGGTCAGAGGAACACTGCCGTTGGCACTCGCCAGTCTCTTGGAGGAAGCGGTGGACCATCTCAAATAGCCGAGTGACTGGTTTCGGATCACCAGCGGCTGCGAGAGTATCAAGCGTCACCCAGAAGATGCCGTCCATGACACTGTCGATTGTGAGAATCGCCTCACGTGCCGACAGCTTGAGAATGAACTGGAAGACGGCCGAGTCCTCCACAGGAGCTGTAGCTGTTGGAGCGTTCGCCACCAGGACTGCGATCTCGTTTTGGAGGCTGCTGACGAGTCGCGGCGACGCCGAGTGTTCCCGCCAGCGCATGAGCAGTGGACACCACCACAGCAGCCGCGTAAGAAACGACTGGTGGTGTGTTGTTGCGGTCGCGTTGCTCATGAGCGCGTCAATGAGCGTCGCTGGATCGAGCGCCGCGTACCGAAGCAGCTGGCGCAGTTGCGGCGAAGCGTCGTCTCCACCACTCGTCAGGGAGTTCACTTCCTTCCGGATCACTCGCCCCCACTCGTGGCGGGTCGCAGTGCTGACACGAGTGGCAATCGCCACTCGTGTCTGGAGCTGCCAGCCCAGCACCGCCGCCACGCGGACGCAGAGCGGGAGCATGTCGTCGATCGAAGACAGCTCATCGAGTACGCCCGTGGTACAGGCTTCACGCTGACGCTCGCCCAGTTCGAAGGACGCGAGCTCGTCCAGCGTCGAGACTGCGGACAATAGAGGATCGCGCTTCAGCTCTTCAGATACAGCAGTCGGCTCGGCTTGTCCAGTGCCGTGTGGGTGCAGGTAGCGACGAACGCTGGCTTCATCTGTGCACTCACTGTATCCCGTCCTCTCCGCCGTTTGTGAGGTGCCTTCGATCGGTCTGTGCTGCGGGTGACTCGACGCCAGCGTCGTCTCCAGTTGTACCACTACGTCCCTGAGAATGTCGCGAACAGCCAGCACCTCGCTCGTGGGCGTGGTCTCTGCGCGCATCAAGCGACGCGCTTGCAGCGCCACCACCTCGTCCATTTCCTGCACCACGGCTCGTCCGTCCTTGCTCTTGTGGAGCGCGCACGCGTCCAGCGAAGACGACAGGGCCATAAACTCATCCCACGCCATTGCATCTTCGCGTGGGGGGTCGCTCTCACTGCCACGCTCGCTGGACGCCAGTAGCGCAGTGGCCACGCGGAGCAACTGCGTCCATAATTCGATCAGCTCGTCGCGCAAGGCGGAATCCTGCGCTCCCCATTGGTCTGCGACGTGAACAAACGCCCGCAAGTCCCGCGCGGCGTCTTCGTAGCTCAATCGTAGCAGCTGGAGCACGAGTGCCGACTGCGATCCCGTGGCAGCGGCCACCGCGAGCAGCACGCCGGCCACTGATGTGTCTCGCTCATGATACGCAGGCCGACACCACACGCGCCACAGAAGCTCCAGCGCGACTCTGGCTGGCACGGGGCAGGCGCCGCCGCGAAAGAAGTCAAGGACGGCGTGGAGTACGGCGTCGACGTCGCTGGCGTCGCGCAGCAGCCGCTGCCAGTGGCGCCACGGGAATGCCACGACGTCCATGGCAAATTCTCTGGCGTATCAGTGACACGAAATGTGGGATAAGACCCAACCAACCAATCATCGTCCAGTATCACGTATCGTATCATATCTCTGGAGAGATCAGCTGAGAGTCTCAGCTGATCTTAGCCTGAGACCTCCACGCTGGAATCAAGTGTGCCACGCGCACCGTGCCACTGAAGATTCCGCCAGCGCCCGCCTCCCCCCCACACACAATCTCTTGGCCCTTGCTTCCAGCACAGGCGGATACTGCTCGCCGTCTCTTCAACCCAAAGCAAATGCCCTCGCGCCTCTTGTCGGCAGTGCCAACACCGTCGACTCTGGGCGCCGTGGCGCTCGCATGGCTTATCGCGTGGCTGCTGTTCGCGCCGAGCCGCGCACAACGAGCGGTCGCGCAGCTGCCTCGTCCACAAGGTTCGCTCCCCGTCCTGGGGGCGACGCTGCTCTTCATGAACAAGCACCGCGGCCGCCTCCACCAGTGGCTCTACGAGGAGGCCCTGCGGCTCCACGGCAGGCCGTTCGTCGTCGACATTCCGACACGGCCGCCCATCGTGGTCATCTCCGAGGCCGCAACCATGGCCGAAGTGCTCAAGACCCAGAGCCACAAGTTTGGCAAGGGCGACAACTTCACGCTGTCGGTGGCCGACGTCTTTGGCGAGGGCGCGTTCGTGGCCGAGGGGCCCAAGGGACTTCGCCAGCGCCGCACGACGAGCCACTTCTTCGCCCCCCAACTGGCGGGCGAGATCATGCGGGACGTCGTGCCCACTCTCACGAGGCGGCTGTGTGCTATTGTGGGGGACGCTGCCCGCTCGAACCAAGAGATTGACATGAAGCACTTGCTCGAGCTGTTTGCCACGGACGTCTCGACGTCCATCGGCTTTGGCGTCGACCTCCGTTTCATGGAGATGGAGAACCGGGAGTTTCTCGAGCGGTTTGACCGCGCTCGCTTCGTCACGCTCTTTCGTCAACAGCAGCCCGTGTTTCTGTGGAAGCTCAAGCGCCTGCTGCGTCTTGGCGTCGAAGGGCAACAGATCGAGGACGTTGCGTGGCTGGATCAGTTTGTGTACGACATCATTCAGCAATCCCTGGCACGTCACGAGAAGAGTCGTGGCAGTAGTTGTGCTAGGGATATCCTGTCGCTCTTCCTTGAAAGCAATGGTGACGAGATCGACATCAAGGAACTGCGTGACATGGCAATGGTGCTTCTCTCGGCCGGCCGCAAGACCACGGCCTATGCGCTCTCGTGGTGCCTGGCCATGATGGTGCAGTACCCAGAGATCCAGCGCACCATCCGAGACGAGCTGAGGACCCAACTCCCGGAACTCGTGGCAGGCGAGATTGACGTCCCGACGAAAGACCAGGCAGCGCGGCTCGTCTACCTGGAGGCGGTCGTGAAAGAGACCCTGCGGGTCAACACGGTCGTGCCCATCAACACGCGAGACGCGATTGACGACGTCGTCTTGAGTGACGGCACGTTTCTCCCGAAAGGCACGCAGGTGCTGCTGTCGTGCTATGGCATGTCACGGCTGCCGTCCACGTGGGGACCCGACGCCACCGAGTTCAAGCCCGAGCGCTGGCTGGATCCCGCGACCGGCGCTCTGCGCGCCACGTCTCAAGTCGAGCTCATCGCGTTCAGCGCCGGGCGCCGCGTGTGCCCCGCCAAGCACTTCTCCATCCTGCAGATGAAAGTGGTGCTGGCATCGCTCGTGAGCAAGTTTGAGATCGCGGCGGATACCGACCCACGCGAGTGCGGTCACGACGCCACGGTCGCGCTGGCGATTGCCGGCCCGCAGTGGATCCGCCCGAGACGTCTTCGCCCGATGGAAGGCTAGGCCCACGTGCATACAAACTCCAGATATAACAGCATGCATTGAATATAACCCACAGCTCCATGTGTGCGTGTTCTCCCACCTACAGATCGGCCGTCTCCTTTGCAGTCCGCGCGGTCTCGTCCGGTCGGGCTTGGGTCGCCCCCTGGGTACTCGCTGGCGCTTCACGCCGCATGCGCTTGGCGTACGTATGGCGCAGGCTCGTAAAGTAGTCGCGCGCCACGTCGTCCTCGATCAGATCCAACTCCATGCGGAACAGCGCGATCGCATTCTGCTCTTCCAGGAGATCGCTCTGGCGTGCCAACTCCTGCGCCATCGCAGCGAGGTACACCGTCGAGCTCTCGGCGAGCGACCGTCCGTGGCCTTCGATAAGCTCGCTGAGGCGCCGCTTCTGGAGCGCAATGGCCGTGGCGGAGCCGTTCAGCATGGAGCCCCCACCGGTCGCCGCACTGCTGGTCTCGGTTCCGCCCAGCAGCGCCGCGGGCGAGGCCGCCGACTGGAACGCGCTGGCGGAGACGCCGGCCGAGTTGGCCAGCAGCTGCATCCACCGCGGCGAGAAGCGCAGCAGCCGCCAGCACGACTCGAACGCAAACTTGTTGCCCTGCTCCTTGAGGAACAGCTCGATGGCTTCGTCAATGGCCTGGCGTTCGGACTCGGGCTCGCCCTCGACCGATCCGGACCCGCGCTCGCTATCACCGCTGGCTGTGGACGCCGTTGCATTGGTCTGCCGGGCGTGGACGCGCGCGAGCGCGAGCGCAAAGCGCTGCACGTCGCGGTTGATGCGCGTCCAGCGGATCTTGAGTCCCGTCACGGGGCGGTCCACCGACGTCTCGAGCTCGGCGTGGAAGAGCTGGTGGACGAGCCCCCAGAAGGTGCCGGCCTTCTGGTCCCCGCCGCTGGCGGCGTGGCCCAGCGTCGTATCGCTCGCGCAGAGCCACGCGCGGCACAGCGCCTGGTCCTCACTCAGAGTCCAGTTGGTCTTCTTGCCCATGGTTGAGCAGCTCCGTTCGAGGTTAGAAACGCCGATTTCTATGAGTGGAAATGAAGACGAGAAATAGCAGTGTCCCGAATATTGGGAACAAGTCCCAATGAGGGACGACGTACCGAATTAGAGTTACTTTCAACGAGGGACTTTGTCTCATGGCAATCACGCAAAGTGGCGGCCATGGCGGGGGCACCGTCGTGGACGAGCACGGCCGCCGTGACGGCGCTGGCGCTTGCGGTGGCCGTGCCGCTGGTGTATTTGAAGTACCAGCAGTCGCTGTGAGTGGACCTTCTATTGGATGTCGAGCAGCTCAACGGCCGCAAGCGGATAGCTGACAATTGATGCAGGAAGCACCAGGAGCGAGCCGATGCACTCAAGCTGCTGCGCCGCGTGGAGCTCATTGTGGGAGAGGTCTCGGTGCGGCTCATGCATTTGGAGAACCAGGTTGAGGACTTGTTGGCGAATGAAGGCAAGGAGGACGACACGGCGGCAAGCGACGCAGCGTCGGCCTCGTCGCTGGGATCCTGTACGTTGCGCATGCGGTATTGCCGTAGCAAGAGAGGAGGGACTCACGTGCGTCTCATGCTTGCGAGACAGACTACCACTTCGACTCGCAGGGAAACAAGCTCAAGACCAAGTGGGATTCGTACGACGTGGATGCGGAGCTCGAGCGCCTCGACCAAGAAGAGCAAGGAGGCGCAACTTCTACGGCAAAGGCAGCGTCGGCAAGCCGCCCAGCCACGCGACTGGACAAACCTAAGCTGCGCACGGCCGTGGGCGGCCTCGAGCGCGAGTTCGAAGCCGTGCTCGAGTTCCTGGACGACATCCGCGGCGACGAGCAGGTCCGAGAGACGCGCAAAGCGCTCGCGACCAAGATTACGAGCGACCAGCTCGCGCGGATCGATGCGCTGCGTGCGCTGCTCGCCTGAGACCAGAAGGTCGCTGTTGTCGGATAGGCATTACATTTCATAGAATATCAACTGTCACGTACATCACGGTACATCCATTCCCAACCCCCTTCCTCCACAGTCCAAGAGATGGCGCGCAGTCCCAGCCGCAGTCGATCGCGCGGGCGTCGGCGCCGCAGCGCCAGCGTCGATTCGCTCGGAAGGCAGCAGCGGACGCGGAGCCGCGGCCGTCGGTCCCCGTCCCGTAGCCGCTCAGACGCGTCGGTCTCGTCGCGATCGCGTAGCCGCTCGCCCACGCCTCCTCCTTCTCCTCCACGTCGCCACGAACGGTCGCCACCGCGTGGCCGACGCGACAGCCGCCGTGACAATGGCCGCGGGCGCTCGCCGAGCCCTCGTCCTGCGGCTGCGCGGCGACGCCGCTCGCCATCGCGGTCCCGCTCGCGGCAGCGGCGCCGTCCGTCCCGCTCGAGTTCTCGCTCGCGTCCGCCACCGCCACGGCGAGACGATCGTCGCAACGATTTCCGAGCGCGTCGGGAGCCGCCCAGTCACGGCAACGCACGCAGTCGCTACGGAAACGCCGGCGGCTCGGACGACTTTTTCGAACAGCGCAAGCGCGACCGCGACGCCATCCACTTTTCCATTTGGGCCGCGATCCCGAGTCCGCCACCGCCCGTGAAGAAGGAACCCAAGATGAAAGGCAAAGACGAGCCAGCGCCACCACCGCCGCTGGCGCCCCGTCGAGCGGACGGCTCGAGCGACAGCGACAGGAAGAGTGACGACTCGGAGAGCGACGACGACCGCCGCAGTCGCAAGCGCAAGGCCTCGTCGTCCCGCAAGAAGACGTCGCGCAAGTCGAGCCACCGCCACAAGAGCAGCAAGCACAAGAAGCACAAGAAGAGCCGCAAAAAGACCACGTCGCGTCGCCGCGCAGCGAGCTCGTCGGAGGACGAGGACAGTCGGAGTTCCGGAGACGAGAGTGACGCGTCGTCGCGCGGCCGTGCGGTCGCCACGGATCTCGACGGTCTGGACGCGGCCGAGCGAGCCGAAGCCGAGAAATTCAAGCTCGACGTCCAGTCGGGGCGCGACGGCGACGAGGAGGACGACGAAGAGATTGGCCCCAAGCCGCTCGTGGAAACGGACGCGAGTGCGACCGCCGGGCTCAACTACGGCAAGGCGCTGCGGCCCGGCGAAGGCGCGGCCATCGCGCAGTACGTGCAGAAGAACATGCGCATCCCTCGTCGCGGCGAAGTCGGTTGGAACGGCTCGGAGATCGAGAATCTGGAGCACCTCGGCTACGTCATGAGCGGCAGCCGCCACCAGCGCATGAACGCCGTGCGCCTCCGCAAGGAGAACCAAGTGTACACGGCCGAAGAGAAGCGCGCGCTGGCGCTCATCAACTTTGAAGAGAAGCAGCAGCGCGAGAACCGCATCATGGGCGAGTTCCGCGAGATGCTCACAGAGCGCCTCACCAAGAAGCACGGCGCGCGGCTCGTCGAAGACATGGAGAGCTCGGCCAAGCAGCAGCAGACGAGAGATTAGGCTAGGCTAGCTGTGGCTCGAGAATGGCTGTGTCTTCGTTATAGCCAATCAGAATGGAGAGACCGTCATGGTCAGCAGATGAAGTGGTTCAATGCGACATAGGAGACGCTGGCAGGCGTTTGGGTTTGGCCATTCGCGTGTCGGCAGTCGAGTAGTAATACTATAGGATAGTGCCATGCAGCGCGTGCGCGTGGGGATCGTGGGCGGCGGCGCCGCGGGCGTGAGTGCGTGGGCGCAGAGCTTGTGGACTTGGTGAGCTCCAGACGACTGAGCTGTTGGGTTGTTTTTCATCAGTCGCGGCCAAGTGCCTTCGTGAGGCGGGCCATGCGGTCGTGCTCTTTGAAAAGGCCGCGCAGCTCGGCGGCGTGTGGAAGTACGAAGACGCGACCCACACGGACGCGTCCATGTACCACGTGCGTTCCCTGGCCTTGAGACGGACGGAAGCGGCTACTGATCTTCACTCTCTCTCTCTCTGTTCCATTGCAGTCGCTGCACACCAACTTGCCGACGGCCGTGATGCAGCTGGACGACTTTGCGTTCCCGCCGGGCCTGCCGTCCTTTCTCCCCCACACCGACGTGCTCGCGTACATCCAGGCCTACGCCGCCCACTGCAACGTGAGCCAATTGATGCTCCGCTCGTTTGTTCCCGTGGCAGTCGCACTCACGCGTGGTCCACATGTATAGGTGACAGAAGTCGCCCATCTCAACTCCAAGGTCGTCGCCATCGCCAAGCAGCCCAGCACGGGGACATGGAAGATCGACGTCGAGTCGCTCGAGCGCGGCGCGTACAGTGAGACCGTGGACAAGGTGCTCATCTGCAACGGCCATTTTGCGGCCCCGGCGTTCGCGCAAATCCCAGGCATCGAGTTCTTCAAGGGCGAGACGCTCCACTCGCACAACTACCGCACGGCGGCGCCATTTAAAAACAAGGTATGGAATCGTAACCCCAAGGGACCGACGGCTAATGCCTGACAGAAGGCTCTGGCTCTACACGCAGCGGGTGCTGCTTCTCGGGTGCGGACCGTCCGGCCAGGATATCTCGCTGGAGCTCGCCAAGCCGGGACAAGCCCAGCAGGTCACGGTCGCGTTCCGAGAGTTTGACGGCACCGCAGAGCCGTCGCCCTGGGAAAGACGTGTGCTGAAGCCGGCGATTGACCGCTTCCTCCCCGACGGCACGGTCATGTTCACGGACGGCACCACGCAGGACGCGCCGGACGTGCTCATGTACTGCACGGGCTATCTCTATATCGTCAAGCACGTGGCACCGCAGGGCATTTTGTATCCGGAACTGCCGCTCCCCAAGGGCGACCTGGACGCCAGTCTTTGCGACGCGTTAGCCGAGGCGACCGCGGCGTCGGCTGCGATCGCGCCGCTGTACAAGCAGTTCTTCTCGATCGCCGAACCGGACGTGGCGTTTGTGGGGCTGCCCTTCAAGAACTTGCCGTTCTTGTGCTTTGAGCTCCAGGCTAAGTGGGCCGCCAGTGTCTTTCGCGGCGAGTCACCGCTGCCGTCGACGCAGCAAATGTACGAGGCGTTCTTTCAAGAGATCCGGTCGCTGCCGTTCCCCGTGCGCAAACTGCATCAGCTCGGCGTCGAGCGTCAGCAGCAGTACTTTGAGTGAGTGAATTCTTCTGGGTGGGCGACTGCCTAGATTGTACTTTCTCACTCTTCTATGCGGTTATTGTACGCAGGGAGATAGCATCGTTTTCGGGCACGAAAGTGAACCGCGCCGTGCAGGACATGTTTAGCGATGCCGGTTTGCTGCGTCGCACGTACCCGCTCCACTATCGCCAGGCCGAGTACGTGCAAGAGACCAACGGCGCGTGGGTGCGTCGCCTTACGGTGACGGACGCTGACGGCACCGCCACGGAGGAGCTCGTCCAGACGTTTTGAATAATTAGAAAACGGCACACTTTTACTACCATTACATTTCTAGGCCGAGCCGGCCTCGTCGACAAGTACGACAGGGTTCTCGATGAGCGTCGTCAAGTTGGTCTTGGGTCCGTCCTCGCCGTCCGTGCCCCAGCCGGCGACGCCGGCGACCGTGGCAAAGTAGGTCATGTTCGCCTGAAGCCCTGTGACGACCGCGTGCGGCTCAATGCCGCGGTACACTTCGACCTTGTTGAGGCGGAGCGAGTAGCCGTCCACGCCCTTGAGCGGCACCCACGAAAAGTTGGCGCTGCTTCGCGTCACATTGGTGACCGTCGCGGCCTTGGGCTTGTCGATCGTGAGGTACGTGGCTGAACATAACAATAGAAAAACGTCAGTCCCTGAGGAGCACGAGAGCAATGACGTGGCACGTACGCTTGGTGTTGAGGTAGCTGCCCCAGCCCCAGGCCGCGTAGCCCTGCACGAAGCAGCCGAGCAGCGCCGACTGCGCCACGGCCGCGAGCGGCGTCGGGAACCGCGTGAGCGGGATCAGCATGGCGCCGAGCATCGTGTGGTGGAGATGGAAATCGGTCGAGTTGAAGAACACCCACGAGAGAAAGACTGCCGCGCCAATGACGGCGTACCACACGAGCAAGCGTCGCCAGCGCCCCTGGCGGTAGAGCTCTCGCAGGAACTGGAACGCGCAGAAGAGCATAAAGAGTGCGACTAGCACAATGGCGACGTAGGTGCCGGCGTTCACGTGCGTGTCCTGGTAGCCGCCCAGGTTGACGCTGAGTCCCGAAATGTACTCAAACATGTTCATGTTGAGCAGCACGAAGTAGGGCACAACGTAGCAGAGGCTCCAGAGGAGTAGCCGCTGGCGAAGCGCGAGCGAGTTCCACTGCGAAAAGGTCTCTGCGGGCGCGACCGTGAAGAGCCAGGAGCTGGCGGCGAGCAGCACAAACACTTCGCCAAAGGAACTGATGGCGATGCCGGCATAGTCGACGCTCTGCGGCTGGCCCACGAGCCGCACGTAGAAGAAGCCCCAGCCCACGAGCGTGGCGTAGAGCATGGCGGCGTTCGTGCGCGGCAGCAGCGCAAAGCCCATGCAGAGCAGCGCGCTGACCACGAGGATGGGCCACGTGAGATCGGTGCAGAAGCGGCTCGGCGCGGCCTTGAACTCGAACGTCTTGGGGAACCACGACGAGAAGCTCTGCGTCGTCACGCCGTTGGCCGTCGAGCCCGTGAACGAGTTGGCCGGCCCGGCGAACCGCATGAGCGCGCAGCCGCCGTTGGCGCCGATGACGCCGGCGTGGACGGCGGCGCGGCAGATGCGCGAGTTGCCGTGGTACTGGCCCGAGCCCCAGACGGCGAGCGACGACGACTGGTCCATGGTGCACCGCGAGCGGCAGCGGATGGCCGACCACTCGGTCACGAACGGCAGGCAGTTGAAGCCCCAGAGGCCGCAGTCGGTGCCGTAGGCCCACGAGCGGCAGCTCAGGAACTCTGGCTGGGTGCCCAGGCCGTCGTCCATGACGGCCGCGAAAAAGCTCAAATATAGGAGCAGCACGACGAGACCGAGCGCCACGCCCGAGTAGATGACGGCGATCCAGTTGTGGCGGAAGTAGGCTGCAACGGCCTGCTTCACGGGCAGCGGCGCGGGCTTTTCCTTGTCGGTCGAGGCGTCCGAGTCGGTCTGCTCGGTCGTGGCGTCTCCATCGCGGCGGGATACAGACAGCGCCGAGCCGCGCGGGCTGAAGGCCGTGAGCGGCTGCGTCTGCAGCGGCATGTGCGCCGAGGCCACGGGCGACACGGTCGCGTCGAGCGACTTCATGCTGTCGGTCGTGGCGTCGTTGATGGGCTTTGTGGCCTCCCCGACGGACCGGCGCCGGCGCAATGACCACGGGAAGCGCATCGTCGGGTGATGAAGGGGCGGGTGGATAAGGATCTGAAGCAAGAGACTCAAGGAAACACAGGGGAAGCACTCACGCACAGAGAGCGCGTCCCGTTGACGCTGCGGCCAGCTGATAATGTAACAGCTTGGAGCTCTTCGAAGGCAGTTGCCCCGGCTGTTACACGATATCTCCGTCCCCGTCTGAAAGCATTCGTTCTGATTGGTCAAAAGCCTCGATTCTGCTTCATGATTGGCTGAAATTGTCCGAACTGGCTGTCGTGTGTCAAAAGAACTGGCTGTCAGATGCTGACATCTTGGCATCTCGGAAATCCAGACGGCTTCCCGCTGAGAGCTCTTGGTGCAAAATGAACAGCACTCATCATCCGGCGCAGATGGGTTTATGGTTATGGTGGTGGTGTTGAAATCGACCTATTTATTCTGGACACATCTACTACTTCCTAAGGAGCTCGAAAAGGCGCAAGGGATGGAGCAAGGGAGTTCTGCTGCTGAGCTGTTCACTTGACATGGATCGCGGACCTCCCCGAGACTATTGCGGCTGCAGTTGACGCTCGAGCGAGGCCTGCAAATGCTGCACTGTGATCGTGGCCGTGTCGCGCACGTCTGGGTCCGGTTCGTTTTGGTGCTGCACGAGCGGACGCACGAACTCGAGCGTGCTCTCTGTGGTCGAGCGGTCGTCCAGCAGCGGCACGAGAAACGCGAGCGACCGCAGCGCGCGGAAGCGGAGGTTGGGCGTCTTGGACGTGCACACTTCGACCACCGACTCGACCAGTTCGCGCAGCTTGGCGACTTTCTTGAGCTCTTGGGCCGCCGACTCGATCGCCAAAATGCCCGTCAGTTTCCCGTTAAACGTCGAGCGGAGACACTGCGCAATGCGGGGCACGCCCTTGGTCGCGAGCCAATCGCCGCCGACAGACCGCGCCAGTGTCGGGAGCGTCGCACAGGCCGCTGCACGCACGTCATTCACTGTATCCACGAGCAGGTCCAAAATCGAATCCGCGAACTCGAGCGGCACGGCCGACCGGTCACTCTGCTCGGCCCATGCGCCGACACAGTGGACATACTTAACGCGCACGCGCCACTGGCCCGAGGCCCGCAGCGCCTTGACTGCGGGGATCAGCATGCTGGACACGGTCTCGGAACTGTGGTCACAGTGGCGAGCCATTTCTTCCAGCAGCGACGCACGCACGTTGGCATCTTGACTGTCGTCTAGGATCTGCGTGAAAATGGGCACGAGGTCATCGTAGCTGGTCACTGAGAGAAGCTGCAGAGACCGCCCCACGGATTTCGCGAGCGCGAGCCGCACGGCGACCGACAGGTCAGTCGAGAGGCCGTAGGTTGCCGGCAGCAGCGACCGCACAATTTTGGTCTGCGCCGCAATCACGAATTCGTTGACCACTGTTGGTGTGGCAGCAGCAGTAGCAGCGGCATCCTTCTTGGCTTGTATATCAATGCCCTGGAGCTCGGCCGCGACAACCTCGACGGGGGTCGTGGATGAACTCGGAGCACCTTCCTTTGTAGCTGGCGTGACTGGAGATCCGTTCAGCGGTGCTGCACTGGCCCCTCCACGCAGCGTCGCGAGCTGCAGCAGCGCACTGCCAATCTCGAACACGCCCTCGGCACACGTGCGTCGAATCTCGACGGTCGGGTCGCGCACCATCGCGACGAAATGGTCGACGAAAATGTCAATGTACTCGGTGCCAAACGCCAGGCAAAACGCCGGGATGGTCTTGGCCGCTTCCAGACGCACTTGCCACGACGAGTCCGATGTGTACGTGTTGATCATCGGCACCATTTGGCAAAACAACAGACGCAGCGACTGGTCTACCGACTCTTTCGTGGCGTCGCTCGCAGAAAGCAAAATGCCGCGCAGATCGGTCGCGAGCCGGATGCAGCCTTTGACGGCGAAGATGCGCACAATGTCGTGGCTGTCAGCCGTCGCCTTTTCCAGTAGCTGCACGCCCCAGCTCGCGGTCGCGGCACCGCCAGAGTGGACGAGATCTCCAATAATGGACGCGATCGCACGGCGCACGAGCGGGTTGTCGTCATTGCACATGCGGTCCAGCATGCCACGCAATTGCACGCGGAGATCGCCGTGCACGCGCGGGAAGACGAGCGGCAGCAGCGCGATAGGCACGATGCGAGCGGTCGGACTCGGACTGATGCTGAGCCGCGAGACCATGGGCACGATCATAACGTTGAGATCGTCATCAGTCATAGCGCTGATGAGCAGACGGAACGCGTCGACCATGATATCCCACGTCGCGTGGTTCTCAATGATCGACAGACTCTCGAGCACGTGCGCGATGACGCTCAGCAGCAGTGTATAGCGACTGGCCTCGACCGACTTTCGATCGCCGCTGCTCTTGGTATCAATGTGCTTTTGCAGCTCGGCGTATCGCTTCGACAGCCAGCCGAGAAACTGAATCGTGCGAATCACAATGCCTTCGCCCTTGTCGTCGTATTCGTGGATCGACGCAAAGAGATTGAGCAGGAACTTGCGTTCTTCGCACATGTCGCCACTGGCTTCTTCCGCTTTCGCGGCTGCCTCCTGGAGCAGCCGCGCATCAATCTCATCCAGATTCGACCCCAACGACGCCTGCAAAGGATCTGAAGCCTGCGGTCCACTCAATGGGGCGAGCTGTTCCGACGTCAAGTGCTGGAATAGAGACGTGACAATCAGCCGCGGCATCACGAGCACGGCCTGGTGGATCTTGAGCTGGAAGACGCGGAACGACATGCGGTCGTGCTCGGGGATCGGGCGCTCTGTCTTTTGCTGGCGAATGTTCATCGAGAGCTGTTTCCGGAGTACACGGTAGTCTTCCTGCGGCACGAGAATGAGCTGCAGCTGCAGCGGCCGCGTCGCCGTCTCGATCATGCGGAGCGTCTCTTTGTGGGTGAGATGCGTGATGGGCGTGCCGTTGAGCGACACGAGCCAACTCGATCGCTTGACCGACGCCTTTTCGGCGGCGCCGCCGGCCTTGATATCCACGACGATCGTGCGCTCGAGAATGTTCTCGACCGTCAGCCCCAGGGGCCCGGCGGGGATGCTCGCAATGTACGGCTCGCTCTTGAGTGCGGCTCCGGGATTGGCCGGGTCAAAGTTGTGGCCAATGACGAGTCGGAAATCACTCACGACGCGATGCTCGTTCAGCAGATTGTTGACCGCGAGATCCAAATTGAACTCCGCGAGCAGCAGCAGATCGACCAGCACTTTCTTCTCCATGTGGTCGGCGCCGATGGCGTCAATCATGGACGCGACGGCCTGGCAGAGAATTTGGAGACCGTACTTGGGGTCCACGGGACCGCTCGGTGGCGGTGGGGAGAGCGCCGGCGAGTCCGTCTCGGCAGTGGCCATGACGACATCGCCGTCGGCTTCTTTCGTGCTGCTGTCAATCCCCGCAGCCTCGGTCAGCATTTCGAGCGCTTGCTTCACGGGGCTCTTGGCGCCAGAGGGCGAGGCAAGACTCACGCTGGGCGATGCCGGCGGGCTTGATGCCTTGGTGGACGTGGTGCTCGCAGCGGGTGACGCCAGCGGCGGATGCGCCTCGGGCGCGCGTCGCAGACGCATCGACGACGGCACGACCACGCGCTCCTTGGAGAGCTCTTGGACAATGTGCGAGCAGTTGTGTTCCGTAATGACCGTGTCGCGAAACGACAAGAGCACATCCGACTTGTGGACGCCGGCGCGGGCCGCCGGACCGGCCGGGTCGACCCACTGCACGACCGCCCGGCCAAAGACGTTGCCAATCTGCCAGCGGAAGTTGGTCTCGAGCATAATCACTTCGTACGTGCCCGGCGCGAGCAGAGACTCGAGCTCGGCCGACGACGGCGGCGTCGAGGTCGAGCCCGTGACGGGTGCTGTCGCGGCGGACGCCGGGGCGGCTGGGGGTGGAGTGTGGTGCGGCGGCGCCAGCGGCTCGAGCGCGTGCGGAGCGTGCGGTTGGATCTCGGGCGGATCGGCCGCCTGGCGCGACGCGTCGTCGTTGTCGTCGTCGTCGTCGTTGTCGTCGTCGTCAATGTCGATCGCGTTGCCGTTCTCCGTGAAGTAGAGCTCGACGGCTTTCTGCAGGTTGCTGCCCGTGCGGCGCAGCAGCGTGAGGATCACGTCCTTGGGCACGTTGCCGCCCAGGAGCTCACTGAGCTCGCGTGCCTGCGGCGTCCACTCGTCCGTCGGCGGCGCAGGGGGTTTCGTCGGCGTTTGCACCGTGGGCGCGGGCGTCTTGGCACCCGAGACCGGACCCGCTACCGCGCGTCCGTTGTGGTTCTGCGACTGGAAAAAGAGGTCCACGGCCTTGTTCGGGTCGTTCCCGGCCTGCTGCAGCAGCGCGACGATGCGCTCCCGCGCCGGCGCGGCGTCGCTGCCGAGGATCGCGCGGATCGTCTCCACGAGCGCGTCCTGCTCGGCCTGCATCTCTGTCGGGGCGTCTCTCTCTCTTCTCTCTCTCGTGTCGGTCGCGGCGCCCGCGGGAGGGGCGAGCTGGATGCGAATGCCGGCGAGGAAAAGCACTCCCCAAAAGAGCCTCGTTTCTGTTGGGCACCCAGTGGGTGCCCCCACACAAGAAGAGAACGGGAGGCGACACCCAATCACCCACAATGGGTGATTGGGTCAGTAGAACTAGACTTCCGCACCGGTACGACTACCGGTTCTGGAAGCAGTCTTACCCCCCACCAAAAAGAGGGAAAATGGCGGCAACCGACGGCCTCGCGACGGCGCTGGTACGTGACGTCCACTGCCGACCGGTGGATAGGAATCCCGCGGACAATGGAGCCTTTGATCTACTGGGCAGTTTTATCTAACAAATGGCGCTTTGTGGTAATGTGAAGGGCGGCGACCTGCGTGACAAGGTGCGCAATGCCAAGATCCTCGTGGTCGGCGCCGGCGGCATCGGTGCGCTTTCAATGGATAACTTTCCGAATCATCGAGGACCCTCCCTATATTGACTCGTAGACCTTGTTCAGGATGTGAGCTCGTCAAGAACCTCGTGCTGAGCGGCTTCGTAGAGATCCACCTCATCGATCTCGACACCATCGACGTGTCCAACCTCAACCGCCAGTTCCTCTTCCGGTCGCACCACGTCGGCCAGCCCAAGGCGCTCGTCGCGAAAGAGATCGCGCTGAGCTTCAATCCGTCGGCCAAGATCACGGCGCACCACGGCAACATCAAGTCGAGCGAGTTCGGCATCGACTATTTCCGCCAGTTCTCGGTCGTATTCAATGCGCTCGACAATGTCGACGCGCGTAAGCACGTGAACCGCCTGTGTCTCGCGACCGAGCGGCCGTTGATTGAGAGCGGCACGACCGGGTATCTCGGCCAGGTATTTGTGATCAAGAAAGGCGAGACCGAGTGCTACGAGTGCACCCAGAAAGTCACCCAGAAGGTGTACCCGATCTGCACGATCCGCAGCACGCCCGACAAGATGGTGCACTGCATTGTGTGGGCCAAGGAGTGCTACAAGCTACTCTTTGGCAAGACGAGTGACTCGATGCTGTGGGAAGATCCGGAGGGCGAAGACGACTCGGCGTTCATGGGGCTCATTACCCGTCCTGACGACATGAGCTTTGACGCGGCGACACTCAAGAGCTACGCAGAGAACGTCTTCCGAGGCCTCTTTGAGTACGAGATCAAGAAGAAACTCGAGATCAAAGTGTACAAGACTGCGACCAAAGTACCAGAGCCATTGGAGCTGGCGCAGTGCCTGCCAAGCGACGCCAACGGATCGGCTTCCGGCAATGACACTGACGCTTCAACGTGGAATGACCGACAGGTCTGGTCGATCGCAGAGTGTTCTCAGCGGTTCATCAACTGCATCGTGCGCATGCTCGAGTCCGAGCAGTCGCGTGCCCACTTGGGCAGCTACGAATTTGACAAAGATGACGCGATTGCGATGGAGTTTGTCACAGCGGCGGCCAATCTGCGCGCGGCCGTGTTCAAGATCCCGACCGAGTCACTGTACAGCTGCAAGGGAATTGCGGGCAATATCATTCCAGCGATCGCAACGACCAACGCGATTGTGGCCGGGCTTCAGGTGCTGGAGACGTTCAAGATTTTACGTGCGGCGGAACCGATTGCGGACGCATGCAACTACACGTTGTGCAATCGGTCATGGGACGCGCGCGGCATGCTCGTGAACCCGACCAAGTTGGCGACGCCCAACCCCAAGTGTTTTGTGTGCTCGAAGCAAATGGTTGAGCTGGCGATTGACACCAAGCACACGCGGCTGCGCGAATTAGTGGACAAGGTGCTCAAGAAGACGCTCGGCGTGAACGAACCCACAGTGTCGATCGGCGTGAACACGATCTACGAAGAAGGCGAAGATGCCGAGGAGAGCCTCGCGGCCAACCTGGACAAGCTGCTCATTGACTTGCCCGGCAATGGCATCCAGCACGACACGATCATTTCGATTGAAGATTTTTCACAGGATTTCGAGTGTTCGATCCGACTGCAGCACCGCGACCAGAGCGACTTTGGCGAAACGGCCACGGAGCTGTTCGCACTGGGCGGCGACATTGAGAAGCTCAACGCCGCCGTGGCTGAGGCGTCGGCTGCCGCGGCCGCCGAGCGAGAGGGCAAGGCACAGGAGGACGAGGATGAGGAAGACGACTTCGAGATGATGGAGGTGGCACCGTTGGTGTCGCCGTCCAAGCGCGCGCGCGCCGACGGTGAAGACGACGACATGGCCGATGTCGAGGTCGCAGCAAAGAGACCGAAGCCAAGCGTAGCGTAACCCCATGGAACGGCGTAACCGGCGTAATCGGCGTCGCATGGAACAAGTCAAGTGTAACACACTCTCTTCCTTTTTATCCGGATACACTGTATACCCTCCCGCTCTGATCCCATCAATTTGAATTTTCGAAGAACTGATGTAACCGGATGATCTGTATACCAGGTGTTGGTTCGGCTCAGTCGTGGCGGTGGGGAATCCATGAGGGAAAGCAACGCCCGAGAGAGAGACCGCCGCCGCACCGACATGGGGGGCGTCAAGGTGGCCGCGAGCGTCGCCGTCGGTGCGGGCGTTGGTGTTAACGCTATGGACCCAATCGCCGACGTGTTAACAGAAGCCGCGATGGCCGAGTCATCTTCTGCTGCTGAGAACGACGCTGCGCGGGACGACGCCGAGGTTTCCGTTGCAGTGCTGTCCGTAGGCAAAGCGACCGCCACGACTACAGAAGACACCGCAGCAGTGCCGACGACAGCGGAGCCTTCCGTCGCGAAGGAGGCCACGTCTGCTGCTGCTCATGACGTGCACGCAACGTGCAACGGCGTCGCTACGCCCGACTCGTCGGCTGCGGTTGCTGCACAGGACGAGAACGATCGCGTGCGGAAACGCAAGGCGAAGACGGCGCCGCCGTGCCATGTCGCGAATGGGAAGCGCGTCGTCTCGAATGGGAATCGCCCCACCGCGGAGGAGAATGGCGGGACGCAGGACCAGAGCGGAGACCCGCCAAGGAGTACACCGTCGAGTGTGGAAGTGATTGACCTTGAAGCGGAGGTCGACACGGAAAGCGACAGCGTCGCGGTGGCGCCTGTGCTGGTGGCGTCCGCTGTGGACCCAGGACCGAATGACGACTCGAAGAAGCGGTCGCGCAGTCCCGACGCGGCCAAAGACGACGACGACGAACTGGCGGGCGTCACGAGTGTGGAGGACCCGCACTCGCCCGAAGTGATCTGTTTGGACAGCGACGACAAAGACGACACCCAGGAGGAAGAAGAGGGAGGCGCGAGTGAGGTGGGCGTCGCGAAGGACGCCCCCGGTCGTCCATACCACCGACGGAAAAAGCGGGGGCGCGCGTTTGGGTTTTCAAATAATCGCAGCCGAAAAGAAAACAAGCTGAAGCGCCAGAGCCTGGCGATCGTCGCTAACGACGCAGCCGCTGACGCTGGCAGCCACGTGGTGCCAGCGCCCTCGAAGGGTCGTGGACGTCCGCGCCGACAGCAATCCGGAGACGCTGTCCATGGTGATCCGAACGTCAGCACTGTGCAACCAGCCACTAGCAGCTCAGATGCGGTCGCGTGGAACTGGGAATCTTGCCGCGACTACTTCGATCCACTCACACAGTCCAACATGAATGAGCTGGCGAGCGTACGACGCGACTCGGCACGCGTTGTCGCGGCCAACAGCCACGCATGGGGGTCCATTCGGCGACTGGAGCACGACGATGCGTACTTGGCGAGGCTGGCGACCGATGCTGGTGATGGCGTGGACCATCTGCGCATTCGGACGACAAGGAGAGGGCGCTCTTTCCGAGACGCATGGGAGGAAGAGGACTTCGTGACGAACCAGCTGCGCGCCTCGCGCACGGGGAAGAAGCGACCATTTGCCGGGTGTGAAACCATCACCAGCAATCGAGAACTCGTGCATGGCTACGACGATGAGCTCTTCAGTGCATATACGAAGCTGCTCGAGGATCGAGTGGGTTGCCAAGAAAGTCCTAAACATTTGCAAGACACAAACGGAGTGACGGAGCAACCGCAACGAATAGAAGCGCCCCCGAAACGGAGACTGAAGACTGCGAAGCGTCGGTCTGTGGAGACGTACAAGAGCACGTTGCCAGCGGTCCCAGCCCATCATCTCCACCCCGCGTCGTTTGGCGCGTGGAAGCTCAAGGGCAAAGACTCTCCATCTTTCGACGTGCTCCATCCGGCATCCATTCGCTCGACCAAGACTCCTCAGCGGTGGGTGGAAGAGTTTGTACGAGAGGAAGTTCAGACTACTGATGCGTCAAGGTCTGGCCCCCGACGCAGCGGTCGGCACGAGGCGAAAGCTCATGACGACAGTGCTGTGGGCGATCAAGAAGATGAAGACGAGGGAGAAGCAGAAGTCCAGTTCGGAGATGACGAGAGCACGCACGACGAAGCGATCCAGCTCCCCAGCTTTGGTGTTGTCCTGGAGGAGGACGAGATTTCGCGGGAAATCACCAATTCGCTGATGCGGCTCGTTGAGGTGTCTGCACTAAACTGGCGTCGCACTCAGACACTCTACGAGCGCGCCGTGAGCTACGTTGAAGTCACTCCGCTCCTCCACGCCGAAGAAGCCGCCTCGCAGCGTCTCGAGCATTTGTACAGGACGCTGTATCCTCCGAGCGCGAACCCTGATGAGGAAGTCGATGACTATGAGCGGGAGTTCAAGTTATGGCGGCGCCCGAAAGATTTGCTCTCGTTCGTTTCGAGATCATCGAGCGGCGTGACCGACTCCCTGGCAATCCGCGGCGCGCTGGAGTATGCATGGCGGCTCAAGATTGGCGACTCGATCGATGTGTTGGACCGCAACGGGTGTTGGAACGACGGCGTCGTGATCGACATTTACGCGGACGCCGGCGGTGAGATCAAGAATGTGCTCGTGAGCTTTGCTTTATGGGGAGCCGATTCGACCGAGTGGGTACCTGTGGTAGAAGCCCGCATCCTACCGCGCGGCGTCGCCGATGGTCGCGTCTTGTTCACGTTGGGGCCAAACCGCACACGCAAGCGATACGTTGAGCTCAACAAGGAAGTTGCAGATTTTCTCCAGCGCTCGTATCCGTCCAGGCAGAAAGCTCAGCTGGTTTTGAGCGGCATCGACAATGATCCTGAGAGCGATTCAACTACAAAACCATCCGGCACCAAGAAGCAGCGGCGTAAGTGAGACGGCTATGTAGCGACGAGGTAAACGTTAAGTATCATGGGCGGTACTTGAAACTGGGATTCTCTTGGGATGATGGTCATCCTGCTGTCTGTATTTTTAGGGCGACATCGACTTGCTGAGCGGTGGCAAATGCAACGCAGTGTTGTGGGGGCCAAGACATCCGGACTGCAAGAGGTCCGAGCCCACTCGTTCCATGGCTCTGCGGCGCAAGAACTTTCGATGCCCCCGCGACGGCAGCGCCATGTCCCCACTCAAGGGCAGCCCGCACACCAGTGGCGCGACTGGCAGCAGTCTGGTGGTTTCTCATGCCGAGCTACCGCCGCGCCAGCGAAAGCGACTGCAAGTGGGCTCGACTAATCTTCCTCGAAGCGCCTCGTCGCCGGAGTTGCCCGCGCCGCTGAGCTTGCCACCTCCACAAAAGACCATCACGGACGGTGACTTGTCGTCCGCCGCCCGCCACACCCGTGAGACCAACATCGCCCTCATCAAGTCCACCATGCACGATGGCGCCGCTCGGAGGCTATGGACAGCAACAACTTCCACTCAGCCGTCGGGCGTCATCGTTCTCAGCGAGAAGCGACGGCAACAGGAACACGCGCTGCAACAAGCCCAGGTGCAGCATGAGGGGTCCTCAGAAGACGCCACGCAGGGGACCAATCTAGACGGCAGTGGTGATCAAGATGGCATGGCATGGTCCAGCCACGGCCACACCGCCTCCGCAGCAGCGGCCGCTGCGTCTGAAGAGCGAGCCTTCTTCCTGGAAACGCGGAGAAAGCTCTATGACGCGTTTGTGGACCGCTACGGCTCGGTCCGCGCCGTTTTCCGAGCGTTTGATCGCGACGCCAACGGTCTCATCTCGTACCAGCGCTTTGCCGACATGGTCGAGGCCTCGCAAGTCGAACTGACCCCACGCGACGTGGCGCGGGTCTTCCGCCACGTCGATACGAACGGCGACAACAGCATCGAATTCCAAGAGTTCTCCGAGATGTTCACGGCCAGCGAGTACGTGCCGCAGGCCAGCGCCTACTCGCCCACCAAGGCCGCGACTGTCACAACGGATCCGACGTCGTCGCTCTCGCTCAAGTTTCGCGCGCCGCTCGACCTGTCGCCCCGCACGCGCGATCGCATGAAGGAGTTGCGGCTCAAAGTGAACGGCGAACTGCTGCTCAAGCACGGCCGCGACCTGGGCGTCCACGGCGGCAAGACGGAGAACCTCCTGATCTACGCGTTCAAGCAGTTTGACACGGACAATGACGGCTTTCTCTCGTACGCGCAAGTGAAGAAGGCCCTGGGCAAAGACTATCTGCAGCTTGCGATGGACGCTAACGAGATGGACGAGATGGTGCGGCTCATTGACCGCAACGCCGACGAGCAGATCAGCATGCGAGAGTTTGTGCAGTACTTTGGCGCCGGCGAGAAGGAGCTGCCGACGGACCTGCTCGACAATGGCCGCCGCAAGGCGTTAGCGGTGCTCCACCACAAGGCCAATGCGCCGCTCACACCGCGTCATGAGGTGGACCCCTTGTACGGCACGCTCGTCGACACGGCGCCACTGCCGCCACTGCCGACGCTGGACGCGGGCGGCTGTCTGCAGGAGAATCTCGCGCGACGCATCGCAACGTCCCCGGTGTTCCGGTCGGCACCGCTGACGGCCCACGAGCGCCAGCGCCTCCAGCGAGCGCAGACGTCCCACGCGATGCTGGGGTCGTCGCCGTCGACGCCGTCCATCGCGCTGGCCAAGACGGATCTCGGCCCGACGCTCCGTCCGCTGACCGTCACATCACAAGACCGCCACGCGTACTGGCGCGATCAGCACACCGACTGGTCGCGTGTGGGTGTTGGTGGAGACGGCGTGCGCGCCGACGCGGCCCTTTTCGCACCCGAGCACGAGCGGTTCCAGACGACCACCAAGGCCACGTATAGCCCCCTACGCCGTGGCGCCAACAGCTACGACGTATTTCGCGATGACGTGTCCACGAGCGAACGCGAGGCGCAGGCGCGTGCCGTGCGGCGGCAGACGCGCTACGAGCACACGCAGAATCTGCTGCTGGAGATGGAGACCCAGCGTGCGCAAGCCCAGCGGCTCTGCGACTGGAAGGCCCGCGCCAAAGTGCGACTCGGCGCCGCGCGGCGGTTTGAGTATCTAGATAAGATCCACGACCAGGAGCAGCACGTCGCCATGCGCGAGCAGCAAATGGCGAAGCGCCACGGCGGCGCGCGGTTCCACCGCATGTGGGCGGGGAGCGCCGAGTCGCAGTTCAACAACACACACGTCACAGGCGGGCAGGCGGAGGGGAGAGACATTTTTAACCAATAGAATTAGTGTATTGTATATTATTGGCCAATGAGGAATCGGATTGTCTGACGAGAAGCTCCACAACAGATTCAAATGAGCTATCGACGAGTGTTTCTCGCGGACCTCTCGTCGACGGCGCCACCGACGCCACTGCAGCGTTGCCACGGCGGAGGAATCGGTATCCCCCAGCGCGTGCACGTGCAGGGCCTCTGCGTGTCACGCGAAGATGCTGGCGCGCAGCGGCTTTGCATCGAGATCGGTGAGATAGGCGGTGATCGAGACCTCATGACGCTACACTTCTCATGGTCCGTTTTGTTGGGATAGATGACGGCACAAGTGTCGCGCTTCTACAAGTGCGTGGCGAGGCAGTGGCAGCAGAGCTGCAAGAGGTGGCGCCGGGCAAACTGGTGCGTCGGGCGGGTCTCCTCCGGCCGCAGTGAGTCAGTTCTCTCACGCGACTCGGTTTGTCGACAGGTGCGAGTGATTGGCGACGTGCAGGACGCGCCGCTCTTTGTCTTCGGTCGCTCGTGGAGGCAGTGGATCGACGCGACAAGCGTGTGCGTCGTCGAGAATCCGAACGCCGAGAGTCTCCACGTGCTCGAGACGGTGTTGCTGTAAGCGAGTGGTGGAGAGTGTGGGAAGGAAAGCGCCGTGACTGATTGCCACCCGCCACTGTCGACTGCAGGCACAAGCGCGTCTACCTGAAAGAAGCACCGACACAAACACACGGCGTGGAGCCCTGTTCCATCCCGCTGCTTGCGTTCCCTCGGCATGATGTGCCGTCTGAGAAAGACGCCACCCCGCAACTGCAGCCAGGGGTCGGCACGAAGCGGAAACTCATGGCACCGGTCGAGCAGCCACCGCCGCCAACGCCAAGCCCCCTGAAGCCATCGCTTCTGGAGATGAACGCGACGCAGCAGCAGCAGCATCGAGGCGCCCACGCGTTCTCAGCCGCAAGTGCGAGTAGTGTCCCACCGGCCGAGTACCAGTTCCACGTCTCGGGCGCGGACCTCAAGCTCATTGGCAGCGGCGCAAAGACGCTCGAGATGCGGTGGGCGGAGACCAAAGGCTACAGCATCGAACAATCCCCCTGTGGCTGACACTGTCTTGTTTGCTACGTTCAACAGTCTCAACAATCCGCCGTACTCGATCATCCGCGCGAACGACCGACTAAAATTCAATGGGAAGATCGTCACGACGGTCCAGGCCGTGCGCAAGTACGCGCAGCTGCGCACGGCGCTCGAGATGGAGACGCTGTCGTCGCTGCTGCCGCCTGCCACGCCCGGTACGACGGGCGTGAGTCTCAATGGTGCAGTGCGGCTGCTGCGGCAGTTCATTAGCGAAGCCGAAGAGGCCCGCCACGGCGTCGCCGTCTTTGAGTTTCAGGTCCCGCCGGGTGCCTCCACGGTGCCGCGCACGCCTGACGAGTGGAGCAGTACGTACGGCGTTGGGTGGTACTTCTCACGAGAGTTCTCACGGCTTCTCTTGCTGACGACAGAACTCATTTACGAGTTTGTGGGCACCAAGGGCAGCGCCGGGTGCACTCTGCGCGATCTGCAGTTTGCGTTCCCCGCGCTGGCGGTCCAGACGATCGAGGCCATGCTCACCGACGTACGTCTCTTGTTCTTGTTGCCAAACGAGTGGCTCCGTCTAACTCCTGTGCGTGTGGCTCAGCTCCAAATGGACGCCGTCGTCTACTTCTTGAAAGGCACGTACCGACTGATCTAGTCATCCTCAAGAGACAGAGAGAGAGGAAGAGAGCCGAGCGGGCGGCGCTAATAAATTATGTGCGATGCCATAGAGAAAACGCGTGCTTGCGGGTTCTAAATACTTGTCCGGTGGGCGAGCCACTCGTGGGTTTTGGCCTGAGCCAGCGTCATGCGGTCGTCTGGATTCCGCTTGAGCAGACTCAAGATAAACTTCTTGGCGCTCTCGGATACGGGCGGCTCACTGGGGAAGTGGAGATCAACCGCCTCAATGCGCTTGTACATTTCCATGTGGTTGTCGACGTGGAACGGCGCCACGCCAAAGAGAAATTCGTATGCGAGCACACCGACGCTCCAGACGTCGACGCGGTGGTCGTACTCTTCGCCCAGGACGAGCTCGGGACTCAGGTAGTCGGGCGTGCCGCAGAAGGTTCTCCGCTTGGCGAACTGCTGTGGTGCATGGACTGACCAGCCGAAATCGGCGAGCTTGATCGTGTGGTTGGGCCCCATGAGCAGATTCTCTGGCTTGATGTCACGGTGGATGACGTGGCAGCCGTGCAAATACTCGAGCGCATCCACGACCTGAGCAATGTAGTGGGCCGCGACCGCGTCATTGAAGAAGCGCTGCTTGTTTAGTAGTTTGTAGAGTTCGCCGTGGGCCGCGAATTCCAGAATGAGGTACACACACGAGTCGTCGTAAAAGTAGCCAAAGAGACGCAGCAGATTTGGGTGCGAGAGCCGCTGCTGGATCTCGACTTCACGCTGCAGGTTCTTGAGACCTCCTTCGAGAATTAGCGGCGACTTGTAAAGGACCTAATACAACAGGTCATACAGTGGCAATGGGTTAGAGAGACTCTCGCAGTCAGACCTCTGTTGAGACACTCGTGGGCACGCACCTTGAGCGCCACGCTGACGTTCGAGTGCTTTTCCTTGGCGAGGTAAACGTTGCCGAACTTGCCTTTGCCCAGGTTCTTGGTCACGACAAAGTCGTCCATCTCCCAGTTGCGGCGCTCGTTCACTCGCTCCTCCAATGTCCGCGTTGGTCTCGTGTCATCAAGCGATGTGCGACCGGCTTCGCCCCCCGTGGACGTGCGTCGCTGCGCCGGACCCAGGGACCCGCCACCGGACGACAGCACACGCATCGCCACGCGTTGAGGACGCGCCCCCGTGGCGACTTCGCTTGTCTCAGCGTCGATCCGCTGAACAGCACTGCTAGTAGAAGGCAGTGATGTAGAGGATTCTTGTGCGGCTGCTGCTGGGACGACAGGTTCGAAAGTCGTGGTGCTGGCTGTGGAACGCGTCAGTGGCAGCGTCGTCTCGTGCTTGGTCTCGCCCGCGTCTGCCTGGCCCACGCCAAACTCGCTCGCGTCTTCCTCGTCGTCGCTCCTGTGCAGCACTCGCAGCGGACGCGACACGGCGCCGAACGACAGCGTCGTGCGCACGCTGCGCGCATCGGCATCCGTGTCGCCGTCGTCAGAGCCCTTGGCGATCGTCTCGTCCGCCTGCTTGCGATCCAGAGGCTCGGCGTGTACGTCCGTGACCGGCACCACTGCGATGCGCCGCCCGTGGCCGACCACGCGCTTCTTGCGCGGCGACGGCCCAAAGCCACCGTCCGACTCCTCGCTGTCGTCCATGCGCACGCCGGTCGGCGTCGCGTGCTGCTCGTCGGCCTTTGGCGGCGTCAGTCGCGTCGGCGTGAGCACGCGCTTGGCGCCGCCGGCGAGTGACGGCGCACTCGATAGACTGGGCAAGAGGAAGCTGGTGCGGCGCGGCTTCTTCTTCTCGGCAGCCGCGTCTTCCGAGTCCACATCGCCACTGGCGCTGTCCAGCGACGTCTGTCGGCTGTCGCTTCCGCCAGACACGCGGCGAGCCGCCGCTGCGTGGTCTACTGATTTAGTCACGAGCGGCGGCATTTTCCGCGGACCACTCGCGGCAGGCGTGGTTGATGAGGGGTTCCCGCGCCTACAGATCCATCAGTACAGCAGCGTGAGTAGTTAGCGATAAGGTCTCTTCCCCATAGGCTGGCGGGCGTTGCTGTACAGTACCCGCCGTGGACGGCCGCGCGGCGCGGCGGTGCGGCCACGACGCGGCGCTGGACCGCGACGGTCGTGGTCTGGACCGGGCGCTTCTCGCGCAGACGCTCTTGGCGCCAGAGCTCCAGCTGCGCGCGCCGGTTCTCCGCCATCGAGAGCCACGGAAGGAGAGAGAGGGGGGAGAGAGGGGGGGGGAGGCGTCTCCCTCTGGGGAATATGGGGGAGTCGAGTTTCAAACGCCCCAAATGCGCGGGAAACAAGTTCATCCGTGGCTACCGGGTAGTCAAAATGTATTCCGCCAATCAGGATGTGAGTTTCATTCGGAACGGCTAAAAAGTGTTTACGATTGGCAAAAAACGTGTTTTTAACGCCATTTAGATCTGACTGTCCGTCTTAGAGCTTGGCCTGGACGGCCGCGCGGATGGGCAGCAGCAGCTCGTGGAGCGCGATCTTGTCGGACGAGCGGTTCACGGGGTCGTGCTGCGCCGACGCGTAGAGCGCCTCGTAGACCTTGCCGTCGGCGCGGCCCAGCGTCGAGTTGAGCGTGTGGTCCGTGAAGTTGAACGCGTCCACGAGCACGACCGCGTGCGGGCGGATCTGCGGCAGCAGCGCCTCGACCGCGGCGCGCACGCGCGTGAGATCGGCGGGCGCCATCGCGCCGCTCTCCATGAACTCGCCGGCGTCCAGCTCGAGCTGCGAGAGCGCAAACAAGTGGCACAAGAGCCGCACAATCTCGAGCGGCTGCGCCGACGACAGCGGCTCGGTCGTGAACGCGCGCGGCGACGCCACGGCCGCGACAAAGCTGCTGACGAGCACGAGCTTGGCGTAGGCCATTGACAGCTTGTAGCACGCGACCGAGTGGTTCTGCACGCCGGCAGCGACCGAGCGCGACTGCGCCACGCGGCGTTCCAGGTCGCGCAGCAAGTAGAGGAAGCGCTGCTCGTAGGCCGTCACGTAATGCGCCGCGTCGAGCCACTGCGCCTGCGAACGCTCCACGGGCGTCGACGTCTTGTCGACGTTGGCCAGGTACTTCATGGCGTCGGGCAGCGGCGCGCCGGCGCGGAAATCCGCGAGCGCCTTGAGCAGCGCGCGGCCCGTCTGCAGCGAGAGCACGTAGTTTTCGCCCTCGGCCGTGACCGTCTGGACAATGTCGCCGAGCAAGACGGGCAGTCCGCTCGAGAGCAAGTAGCCGTGGCCGCCACACGCCTGGGAGAAAGGACATGAGAAGAAATCGATCCACCCCAAATAAGAACAAGACAAGAAACGTACGCGGCGGCACTGCTCAATGCCGTGGCAGGCAATGTCCGAGGCGAGCACCTTGAGTCCGCAGCTCATGGCGTGGCCGATGTTGAGCATCGAGACGTTGCCCTGCTGGATCTGCGTCGACAGCTCCTTCGTGAAGGCGTCCATGCGGTTGCCTAGTGGTCCACATCATCCGTCAGTCACTTGATCTCCCTCACAAGGATACTGTATACTAGCATACCGCACCGTTGAGCATGATGGCGTAGGCCGCCGCGAGGTTCGGGAAGAGGCGGTACTGCTGCGACTGGTAGTCCAGCACCTTCATCTCGGCCGTCGCCGTGGCGTCATTGTTGTCATAGCCCTGCTCGCGCACGGCCGAGTACCGGATCGCGATCGTGCTGGCCTTGGCGAGCGCGCCGCCCGTGAGACTGATAAAGTCCATGCGCGTCTGGAGCATCGTAAAGTAGAGAATCTCTTGCGGTACGTCGCGGTTCTTGCGGTACGCGCCGCCGCGCTCGACGATCGCGAGCCGCATGCCCATGTTCTCGCGCGGGATGCGCACACGGTCAAACTTGCAGTAGCCATTATCCACGTTGTTGAAGCCGATCTTGGCGCCAATGTCGCCGCACGTGATGCCCGGCATGGTCGCGTGCGTGTCGAGGTCGCGCAGCTGCACCATGAAGTTGTGGACGCCGTAGTCCTTGCCGTCAATCATGAGGCGCGCGTACACGACGCCGAAGTTGGCAGTGCGCGCGAGCGCGCCGGGCCACCACTTGATCGACCGCAGCGACGGCGAGTGGATCTCAAACTCATCCGTGTCGCGCACGTACGTCGCCGTGGTCTCGAGACCGCGCACGTTCGAGCCGTGGCCGAGCTCCGTCTGCGCGTAGCAGCCGACCATGCGCCAGTCCTTGGCGAGCTGCATCCAGCCGCGCTGCTGCTCGTCCGTGAAGAGCAGCCCGAGGTTCTTGATGAACATGAGCGTGTGCAGCGTCGTCGAGCACGAGCAGCTGCCAAAGCCCTGGAAGATCTTGCGCAGCAGCTCAGCGTCGTCGTCGCTCAGGTTGTGCTGGCGCGCGAGGATCTCGACCTTGGCCGACATGCGGATGGCGCGGCGGTACTGCTCGTTGCGCGGCAGGTAGTTCATCTCGTCGTGGTTGAACACGGGGTCCTGCAGCAGCAGCGCTTCCAGGCGCTCGCGGCGCTCGGCGTTGGCCTTGCTCTTGTGGAGCACGTACGTGAGATCGCGCGCCGAGAGGCCGCTGCGCGCGCGCTCGTCGGCGAGAGGGGACGGCGACATGCTTCTTCCGACTGTAGTAATCTTGGTCTGTTGGGGGGAGGAATGGGGAAATGCAACAACGGATGATGACGTGTGGTCGTGTTTTATTCCACGTCAATTCCGTGGTTTTAAACCGGTATACCAAATGCGAGGTACTAGAAAAATTGTTTTAAACATGTCTGAATTGGGTTTGTACAAAACTCGGTCCATGTTGGCATCCGTCGTCACTGTTTACTTGACAACTTGAAGTTGGACGCCAATGGAGCTTGCCCCTTTGATGACCACGGACCATGCCCCCGGCTCAGCTGCACTCCATGTCTTCGCAGGCGTCGACAGCACTCGCGACGGACGGTCGCTCGCGCTGCTTCTTGGTGGCGGCCTTGCTGCTTCGCGTGGGCGCAAACACGGGGTAGTTGTACACGTCCTCGTCGTGGTCTGCGTCGCCCAGATGGAGCCCTCCACTGGTCGTGGGCGGTGCACTCACGCCACTGCCTGCGATATCGCCCGGGAGACCGCCCGAGAGGTGCGGGAGGTACCGAGCAAAAGACATTTGCTGCGTGAGTGACTGGCGAGACATGGGCCGCACCACAGACTGGGCGGCCATGACCCCACCGCTTGGCTGAGAGGTGGCCATGTCGGAGGCCTTTTTCCGGTCACGCCCGCCGCTCGTGGACTTGGGGAGCTGCTGGGCCGAACTGGACGAGGACGCGGTCTTTCGTTTCGAGTCTCTGCGCCGTGATGTCCCACAGGCGTCGTCGTCTTTGTGGCCAGCCGACTCATTCGACGGCCAGTTCATCCACTCGTCCAGCCCCGAGTGGATCTCGGCCGCAATCAGCGACGCGTGGCTTTTGCGGGTCGAGCCGCTGCCGCTCGCCGTCGTGAAACCCAGACTCTTGTCGTCTCGACGGCCCCCTCTGCGCGCACTCTTCTTGCGCTTGTCTCTTGGCAGGCCCTTCTCTTCGGCCTTGGCGGGTACGCGGGTTCCACCGATGCGGTCAGTCGTTGGAAACTTGGGGCGGCTGCTGTCTGCCATCCAATGGTCGACGGTCGAGCCCTCGTGCTTGTCGCACTCGCCGTAACCATCGCTGTGCTTGTCCGCGACTGACAACGCCAGCGGCAGCGGCTTGACCTCGGCGGGTCCGCCTCCTCTGTCCATCCCTCGACCCCCGTCCTCACCTTCACTCGCGGCCGGCGACAGCCCGTCAAAGTACGGGTGCCGTAGGCATTCCTCACTAGTTAACCGGTCCTCGGGCAGCAAGCGGAGCGTTTGTTCGAGAAACTGGATGCCCTTTTTCGACACGCGGCCGTGAAACTTGCGGTGGAGTGTCTCGGGAAACTTGACGTCGGGAATCTTCATCCCCGAGAACCTTGGGTTGGTCGCAAAGAGCTCCAAATGGCGCTTGGGCAGTGGACCCAGCAACTTCTGGATCAGGTAGAGCTGGTCGATCTCGCTCTCGCCTGGAAACACGGGCTGCCCCTCCACGAGCTCGCCCATGATGCAGCCAATGGCCCACACGTCGACCGATCGCGTGTACTTCGTATCGGCGAGCAGCAGCTCGGGGGCGCGGTACCAGCGTGTCGCGACGTACTCGGTCAGCTCGTTGGCTGCGACCGCGCCGCTCGGGCCTGCGGTGATGGAGCGCGCGAATCCGAAATCGCACAGCCGCAGCGAGTGGTCGCCCGACGTGCAGTTCACGAGCAGGTTCTCGGGCTTGATGTCGCGGTGGACCACGTTGTTGGCGTGGCAGTGGTGAATCGCCGAGCAGAGCTGGAAAATGTACCTCCGCACAAGCTCACTGTCAATGCCGTGCGGTTTGTCTTCTAGCACTTCGAGCAGATTCTTCTCGACGTATTCAAACACGAGATACAGTCGGCCCTTGCGGCGGAACGCCTCTTTCAACGCCACAATGTTGGCATGCCGCAGCAGTCGCAGCATCTTGACCTCGCGCAGCGTCGTCTTGCGGACCATGGGATCGTCGTCTTCATTCTCCTTGAACTTTTTGATCGCCACGATCTCGGTCGTCTCCTTGTTCCGGCACTTAAGCACGACCCCGTACGCGCCCTCACCAATGACGCCGAGCACTTCGTACTTGTTCATACTCGCCCGTCGGTTGAAACAGGCCGCCAGGCTCACTGGAACTTGCCTGCCACGTCCTTGGGTGTCATCGACGAGGTTCCACCCACCCCAGAACATTGGCTGGACTTCCAAGTATGGCAGCCTTCCACGAATAGATCTTCAACCTGAGAAATCATAGCGCCAACAACAAAAGCCACCTGATCGTCAAAATGGGAGTCGCTGTCAGCTATTGCTCGGCGCCAGTCCTGGCCTCGTCCGGCTCCTTGGCGTTCGATGGACCAGTTGACTGTGTGCCTGGGGCCTGCTGTGTCGCTCGCGACTGTCTCACTTGGGTTCGCAACTGCTCGTACAGCTCTGTGATGATGGGGTTCTCAACCGTCGGCGGCACCACCGGATTCTCAATCCTGTCAAGGCGCTTGCTCTCCGACTCCAGCACGCGCTGGATTCTCTGGATGCTTTGCTCGGCCGCCTCGCGTGATTCGAAGCCGTCCAGAGCAACCTTCGCTCGGTGCTTCTCGCCCACGTCTGCCGACACTTCGTACTTGTAGATGCGCTGGCCCGTGAGACTGCTCGCGTGGTGGCTCAGTTTCACGGTCTTGAGTTTCTGCAGACTACTGAGGTCGAGTTTGGACGACTCTTGCGGTTGCTCGCAAATGGAAGTGGTGTGAGCACTTTCCACTTCGCTGTGAACGACTTCACGAATATACCCGAGCACTCGGTCTTCCTGCGAGGTATCGCCTCTGTTCCTGGGAGGCTGCAGGGCCACGAGTTCCTCATACACGAGACGCGCGAGGTCTTCGGCGACTCGGCCGATCTGCTCCACCGACAGTTGCGCCAACGCTGGGAGTTCGCACTGTTGGAAGTAGACCGCGTAGTCAAAATCGTGAAGTACCGACGAGGCAAACGCTTGAACAGCTCTCTTGGTGATGGTGATCAGCGGCTCGCGTGCCGACCGCAGCACCAGCTGCTTCGTGTACTCTTCAGTCACGATGGCCAACGCCGTCGCCGCCGTGTCATCGAAGCTGCCAATGAGCTCCGGGATCCGTGATGCTTTCACACTGGCGATAAAAATCAGGTAGTCGACAAGGCTCTAAGGGAGACAGGCGTCAGAATACGCAAGGTCTTCCTTCCCCACTCCACAACGGTGCACTCGTCCGTACCTCTGATGGCAGCGTTGCGTCCCGATCTACGATCACACACAATGAATGGGTCGTGAGCATTTGCTTTCCATGGAATGGTATCCCAGGCGGGCGATTGATTCCGGATTCGTACCTAGTTCGAAAACGGCGTTCTCCAGCGAGCGATCAGCAGTCTCGATGGTCAGACCCTGGCTCAACTACATCACACCATAAGAGCTGAGGTCACGTCCACTACTATGTGAGTCCAACGAGAATGCTATGCCGTACCACTTCTTTTTGCCTGGGGCGACCTTTGCCCGCGCGGCCAAAGCGAGTCGGCACCGCCGCCATGGCCTGCTGGTACGGCTGCGAGCGGCTCCACGAGAGCGACCCCTGCAGCATGTGGCGGTCAACTACTGGTCGGGACCGGTGCACATAGACTGGGTGCACCGCGTCTTCTAGCTCCTCTGCGCTCGTGGGCTTGATTTCATAGCAGTCCTCGTCCGAATCGCCATCGCTCAGCTCGACGCACTCGTCGCCAAACTCGTCTACGCCCACGGACGGCGCAATGATCTTATTCGCATAAAGTCCTCTCGACGACGGCAGGCCCGCTCGTCTCTTGACGAGTGAGATTGACCGGCGCCGCTCCCGGGCTTGCAGCGGATCGACTCGGTTGGCTTGGAAGCGCTTGCTCTCAAAGCAGTGGCACGTCGCCTCTCCGACGACGGCTTTCTTGTCGTCCTTGCATGCTCGCCAGAGCTGCTGGTGGGCGACGCACCGGCAGTGGCTCAGCATGGCGCTGCTCTCCACCTGTCGGCATCCCATGCACAGCTCACACCGTGAGGATGCGGGCGCCACCACGCGGCACGCGCACGCACGCGACTCGCGACACAGGCCATGGACCACGCTCGCACGTTGCGCGGTGCCGCAGACACAATGCTGCTCCAGGCAGCGTCTGCAGGCAAAACAGGCCTCTGCAGTGGCGCAGGCGCAACGCTGGCGCTTCTTTGCACGGCGCGGGGCCTCGGCAAGTGGCGGCGCGGACTTCTCCATCTCCGACACGTCCGCCATGGTGGTCCAATTATTGCCAACTGTTGGCAGAGCAGTGATAGATATCATAGAAACTATGTACGAGGTCAAATTAAGTGAGTACGTTTAGAAACGATAGAATTAACTATAAACTGTGTCTTCTTGGTTCCGGATTCCAGAAGGCGAAAATGGAGAATATCGTGCGTGGGAAGCTCAAGCTCAAGGCCGGCGGCAAGCTCAAGGTCACGGACAGCAAGAAGAAGAGCAAGAAGAATAAGAAGAATAAGAAAGAGAAGCGTAGCGACGATGACGCGGAGCGGTACGCGAAAGGATCCCTCTCGCTTCACGGAAGGAGGATAGTACTGACGCGGCGGTTGCGGTTGCACAGTGAGGGTGATAAGGAGCGCGTGGTGCTCGTGACCACGGACATGACGCCTGCACAGCGTCGATACGAGGAGCTGCGCAAGAAGCGGGTGCGTTACGGCTGCTGGTAATCGTGGGGACTTGGCGGATGCTGACCAGTAGGGGAACACGTTCTCTATTCGCAGGAGCAAGAAGACATCGAAAAGGTGGCGTCCAAGACCTACCGAGAGCGCGTGGAGGAGCTCAACCAGTATCTGGGCCGGCTGACAGAGCATCACGACGTGCCTCGCGTACGTTTCCCTCTGTATTTCCGGACGGCAGCTCCTTGGTCTGTACTGACGGCGTCTGTGTGGATGCGTCACAGGTCTCGGCGGCAGGCAACGGCTAGCTCCATACGCCCGAGATGCATGTCGGCGGCCCCTGTGTGTTTTTACGTATTATATCCAATTCTCCTTACGCAGCACGAGGTCGATTGTTCTATTTCATTGGCGTGAATACAGCACGCGCACTGCTCGCGACAACCTGACCCGGACTTCTGGTACTAGTATCAGTCTCTGTGCCACAAGTAGGAGGCAGTGGGCTCAGTCGTCCTGGTCTTGGCCGAGGCTCGATGGAATGTTCTCGGGGTCGGCGTCTTCGCCCCAGCACGCCGGTCGGCCCTTTCGCCACCGCTCATCCAGCTTCTCCATCGTACACTGAAACAGCGGCTTGTGAATCTTCTTGTTGACGATATTGTGCTGCTCACAGAGCCACAGCGAGAAGCTTGTGCGCGAGTCGACACTGCAAGACACGAGGGATTAGTCTGTGACGAGGAACACGACCGTATGCACTGTAGTGTACCGTGGCGGCGACTTCTTGACTTCCTGCTGGAAGTCTTCAGCGCAGTGCACGCACGGGTACATGAGCGCAAGCGCCTCGACGAACGTGCGCGCCTTCTGCTGGTATTCCTGTGTCGGCTTGTCTGGGAAGTACGCACCCATCGAGTGGAGCTGTCCAAATTATGTGTCTCACATTTCAGCTCCCAAGTTTATCGTTTCTCATTGGAATGCATGGCGCAGCCTACCAGTCCCCACGTCGCATGGCCCAGCTCCTCACGACCCAATGGGCAGTCCTCGGGCAGCGTCGGTTGCTCAGGTGCGCTCGCTGTCGCCGCCGCTCCACCCCCACCAGCAGTGGTCTTCGCAGCGCCACCGCTGGCCTTGCGGTTACCCCCCATGAAGTTCTTGAACATGTCGACCTTCGACTTGCACGCTGGCTCGGCGCAATTCGGGTCGCTCTTGACGTCCGCCATCGTTGCGTAGCTTCTGGAAGCTCAATGGTCTCTATGCCGCATCTTTGATTCGGAAGAAGAGTGATGGTACAGCATACACTCCTTGCTACCGACAGAGTACCGGTATTATGGTAGCTCGCGTCGTTTCGCGACCGACCAGCTCAATTACGTCAAAATGACGCGCTCGCCGCCAAAGTCACCGACGCTGCAGTCTGTGTGCGTGCAGATATATGCCCTCAAGATGCCGGAATATGCTGTGGTACCTAACTGTACCTGCTGATGGACTGCGTCATAGTCTTGCTTCCAATGTGACAGTCGCCAATCCCAAGGAAGGCACGCAGCTAGCGGAGCCGGCGCCGCAGCTCGATCTTCCGCAGCGGATTGATGCCCCCGAGACCGTACACTCCGCAATACCCATTTCCTTATTGCTACTGGTAAGAATAATCTGACCAGCATTTTCTAAACGGATAGATCAAAACGCCCTCGCGAGTGTGTGCTGCGACACGAGACGAGCGGATCCGCAAGACCGTGTTTGCTCCGCACGCCGTCAAGCTCCAGAAGCTACGCCACCACATTATCCAGTCGTTCCCAAATGGCGGCGAACTAGTGTCCAAGCTTGCCTGCTGCTCGTCACAAAAGCTCAAAGAGAAAGACAGCGCCGTGTCGGCCAAGCTCATCAAAGAGTACTCGATGCTCGCCGAGTCGAGCAAGCGTGCGGGCCGCCACGACGCGGAATGTACGGCGCATGTGTGGTGCGTGGTGGCAGTTGCACTTCGTACATTATACCGTCGCCGTAGGTTTTGATCTCTTCATGATGTGGCAAGTCTGGGCATCATCTACGACAACGTCGAGGACTACCCCAAGGCCATCGACTGCTATCTTCTTGTGCTTTCCATCAGCGAAAGCACGCAGCAAAAGCTATTCACAGCGTTGGCGGCCAACTGCATCGGCGTCGACTACCAGCTTCTGTCCAGCGCGTCCAAAGAGTCCTCGTACACGGGCAAATTCGTGGACAGCGGGAATCGCCTCCTGCAGAGTGCGGTCACGTACCACGAGAAGCACCTTGCGGACGCCGATGACGCCGGCAAGTTCGTGGCGCATCTCAATCTGGGACTCACGTTCGGATCACTCGACGAACCGAACGAGGCGGCTAAGCACCACCAGGAGGCGCTGCGGCTCGCGATTCGACTCAACAGCGCGTACGGACAGGCGCTCGCCGTGGGCAACTTGGGACTGCTGGCGAGCCGCCAGAACGACCTTGAGACGGCGATCGCGTGCATGGAGCAGCACCTGCAGCTCATCCAGTCGGTCAACGACCGCGGTGCAGAGGCGTTTGCGTGGATCCAATTGGGTCACTTGTCGAGCCGACTCGGAAAGCACGAGAAGGCTGTGCGTGCATTCGACCAGGCCTACAAGATCGCACAAGAGACGGGCGAGGCGGGCACCATCAAGCAGTGTAGCTGCTACCTCGGTGTCGCGAGAGCGCGGCTTCAGATGGAGTCGTACGTGCGGAAGCTGACGGGGTCTCTGGGACCGTCGCCACCGTCGACTTCGTAGGAATGGGTATGGGGAAATACAAGACTGTATAGGGGAAAAAGTTAATCGGGTGAAACACCGCGTGCTACCATCTAACGCGAGAGAGCCCCTCTAATCTCGACCCATTTGATGACGCCGTCTCGGTTGTTGTTCTTGTCAGTGGAGGGCTTGTCTCCAACATACGCCAGCACGTTCTTTGACGGATGCCAGCAGAGGTACTGGAGCGCGTCACGGAGCTGCAGCGCCAGCGCCTGCTCGCCCGTCTCTGTGTGGCAGACCAGCAGCGTCGAGTCTTCTGTGCCAATCGCGAGGAACTGGCCGTCGTGGTTGAAGCGCACAGTGCGGATGCTGGACCTAATAGGGAGGGGGTACAAGGAGGCACGGGTGAGGAACGACTGGAATGCAAGTGTCATCACAAGAGATCGGAGCCGTACGTGGTGACAACACAAGTGCGGACGCAGTAGAGCTCCTCCAGATCCCAGAGGCTCACGAGGGAGTCGACGCCTCCTATGGCAACGTAGCTGAAGCGCACCATATCCACACAGTAATCAGTCTCTCAGCACTGATAAACAATGCACCCAGCATCTCAGTCCTACCGGCCCGACGGATGAAAGTCGAGGCAGAAGCAGCTTCCGGCGTGGGCAACGACCTGCCAAAAGCAGTTCAGTACAGAGCGACACCACCGCAAGTCGTCATCGTCGGTCACGTACTTTGTGGACGTTCTCGAAATTCGGGACCCCTTTCTTCTCTGTCACGATCTTCATGATCTCAAACGTGCCGTACCCAGCCGGGTGACCTATCGCGAAGAGGTCAGTTCCTAGTATCAAGCGATCTCTTCTCCTACGCTCGGACGCACCGGCCGCGACAAAGAGAAACCCCGACTTGTTGAATTGTACCTCGTTCACCTGCAGCATAGGCGACAGTGTGAGGTTCCCCATGGCGACCGTCTCATGACTAGAACCGCACCTCGTACGGATTGACCACGCGGCGCACGACGCGGTACTTGCGCGCGTCGATGAGCGTGACGCAGTCGAGATTGCTCACCGCAATGTACTTGCCGTCGTGGCTGTAGACGACATTGAGCGCGTCGCTCTGCAGCGAGATGCTCTGCTGGATCTTGCCGCTCTTGGCGTCCCAGATGCGCACGGTCTTGTCGGCGCCCGTGGTCGCGAGTCGCGTCGGCGTCGTGGGGTCCCACGCGAGCGAGTGGACCGCTTCCGTGTGGCCGCGCAGCTCGATGGGCTGCTCCTTGGTCGTGCCGTCGTAAAACTACGCGATGGGATCATACACAACTCAGTCCATGCGGCCAGTCGCGCAGTCCGCCATGAGTTCGATGGACGCACTGCGTTGACGGGCCAGATGCGGATGGTCTTGTCGCTGCAGCCCGACGCGAGCATAGATCCGTTGCCATTGAACTCTAGCGCATAGACCTTGCGCGCGTGGCCGTAGATCTCGGGCAGCTGCGAGTACACGACCGTGTTCGCCGCGGCGGGCGACGCGCCCAGACTCTCCATTTTTGGTTTGTTTGGAAACAGGGCGGGGTTCGTGTTAAGTTCGGTCGTGCATGGGACTAAGTTCGATTACATTTTGGTCACTGAACCCAACCGCATCTGATTTGCTGGTGTCGCACAGTGACAGAGGCAGCCAAAATCAAATCTCAGAGGATCATCCATACCCATTCACCGCCATCCGGTCATTCCAGTCCAAACAGCGTCCAAAGCCTAGCAATACTCGAATTTATTCTTGACGGATATCTATTTATACAATTCTAAGGTGGTATTGAAGAAGCTCCTGTAAATAATCTCTTTATCATTTAGACTAGGTTATTGGTTTTCGAAGTGCTGGCTGCCCGTCCAGATGATATCTCCGTCCCCTGGCGCCATGGCACTTCGCACTAGGTGCTCACTTTTTCATTGATCATCATCAGCTCACGCCAACGCCGGTGCGTGAGAGAAACGACGGGCTCAGCATGCTCATCTCGGAGGCGTCGGCTCGCGAGTCGCAGCATGCGGACGACGAGACCATGGCGACAATCGTGTTCTCCCCCAACGACCCATCCGCGCCGGTCTCGCGGCGCTTCTCGTCGTCCTTCGTGCGCCACGCCATCCGCGACAAGGACGCCGCCATGGCAAGCAGCGAGGCCCGCGCCGAAGAGCTGCTCAAGTTCCACGAAGAGCGCCTGTCGTGGCGCGTCTACCGCACGGCGTGCCAGCTGCGGTTCGGCTACCTGTCGTTTCTCGTGCTCATGGTGCTGCTCATGTTCTCCTTCACCATGCTCATGGAGTTCTTCTTCGCCATCTTCCTCCCGAGCGCGCGCACCTTCTCGACCGAGTACGTCGTGCGCGCCGTCATTCTGCTCGCGCTGCTGCCCATCATGCTCTTTTTCCTCTCGTACTTCTTCGAAGAGGCAGTGCGCTTCTTCTTTGACGCCATCAACAAGCACGACGGCGGGCTCCCCAACTTCCGCCTCGCGCTCACGGTCGTGATCCACTACGTGCGCCACCGCCGCGCGTTCAAGGCCGAGAGCGAGTCCCACCACGAGGGCGACGACGACGACCCGGACGGCGCCGAGTCGCGCCGGTCCCGCACCACGATCTTTCTCAAGGCCAAGGACGACCCGTTCGCAGACGTCGACGACGACGACGAAGAAGAAGACCAGAAGCAGGACGAAGTCGAGATGGTACGGGAGCTGGTCCAGGCGCACGAAGAGGCCAGTGCGTTGGGCGAGGAGGCCCCCGTGCAGTCGTCGCCGGCGCGGAACCGCTGGAAGAAAGTCGGCACGGCCGTAGTCGCCGCCAACATCTTGAAAAAGAACCAGTACGACGGCCCGGCCATCGCGCTCTCGACGTTTCTCGTCGTGGACTTTTTGTGTCCCGTGCTCTTTGAAGTCATCACGATCCTCTGCTTCGTCTTCGATCTACTCGACTCGTGGTCGCCGTTCTCGGCCTTTCTCGTGTACGTGCAGAGCGGCTTCTGGCTCATGGGCCTCTACGTCGTGCTCTGGATGGTGTGCCACTTCTGGAGCAGCCGCAACCCGCACATGCGCCGGCTCGTGAGCCACCACCGCCGCCGCCGGCGTCTACTGCGGAGGGAGATGCGCAGCGTCGCGAGAGAAAAGCAGGCCGAACACTTGTGGTTGCTCGACGTCGGCTTTCGATTCTATCACCACGTCGGCGTGTTCCTCAACCCGTTAGCGTGGATGGGCTGCTGTCGCGGGAACTCGGACGCCGGTGCGTCGTCCTCCACGGACGCAGCGGCCACGCAGCAGACTGCGATCGACGTGGCGGCCAGCGAGCCGCCGCCACCGTCCGGCTTCACCTCCCGTGTCGCCACGCGGCTTCGCAATGTTCGCGACACGCGCCGGGTGCTGCGTGCCAAGAACCCGTGGCACCGCCTGTCGTACAACGTGCAGGCCGTCGTCTTGCTGGTCGCGTGTGTCGTCGCGGCGCTCGTGTCGCTCTGGTCGTTTTACCTGGGCTGGCCGCTCATGGGCCTCGCGCTCACACTCCTGAGCAACGTGGTCCAGCGGCGCTTCCCGCAGATTTTCGGCGCCACGTTCCGCCACTTCATCCTCACGTTCGTCGTGCTCTCGCTCGTCTTCTTCTCGTCGACCTTTGCCATCGGCACGTTTGTCACGGGCGGCAACTTTGTGCTGGGCGAGCCGACCGACCAGACGCTTGAGGCTGCCAAGCTGTCCAGCGGCAGTCTGCCCGTGCCGCAGTCCAAGTCCATCCTGTACCCCGTGTGCACGATCGAGTACCGCGGGCTCTCGGTGCTCGATCTCGCGCTCATAGCGGACGCCGCGTACGGCGCCACGCCCGAGATCCAGGCCACGGCCATGGCGAACCGGTTCAACGGCACGGAACTCGCCGACTTCCGCATCGTCGCCGTCAGCGACAAGGCGGTCGAACACCAAGTGTGGATGGAGATCGCGTTCCCGTCACTCAATACGACCGTGCTGGCCGTGCGCGGCACGGCGTCGGCCGCCGACGCGCTCGAGGATCTCCACTTTTGGTTCGGCATTCTCATCATGCAGGCCGTCAATGTCTTCATCCCGTTCCTGCGCCAGCTGCCGCAGGACTTTGTTGTGAAACTGCTCTCGATGAAGCTGGCCTCGGTCTTCACGCCGGCGCCCGTGTACCAGCCCATGCTGGACCACGCTATCGAAGTCAAGAAGCGTGTGGGCGACGAGCTCATTGTCACGGGCCACAGTCTCGGTGGTGCCATGGCAGCCATGATTGGGGCGCGAGTCGAGGCCCAGGCCGTGTCCTTCTCGGGACCGGGCCTGCTCTACTCGCGCGGCCGCTTCGACGTGCAGGCGCAGGACGTGCGCGACTATGTGCTCACGCTCAAGCCGCAAAAGGACATTGTCCCGCGGGTCGACAAGCTCGGCGGCATGGTGCAGGAGCTGCGGTGCCGCCACAAGTCGCCCATGAAGTGCCACAGCACCAGCACACACTTGTGCGAGCTCTACCTGTCGTGCGGCGATGCGCGCCAGCGCTCGTGGGCAGCGAACCGCGAGTGCATCGCGTACGGCGAGCTGCCGGCGGACGAGGTCGGCAGCTAGAAGTTATGTGACAGTGTAAACGTGAGTACTACTGTAGTAGAGAATGAATTCCGACGTTTCGTATTGACACGCTGTGTGAGTGACCACGACGAGCTACGGTGATGGCCGTCGAGTCAGAGCTCTTCCTTTTTGTCCTTCGAGCACACTGAGAAAAACCACCCACAAGAGGTCAGTCGAGTCGAAGCCAGGAGGTCATCCATGCGACTCACCCTGGATGTCGGTCGTGCACGCGCGGTGCTTGGCGGGCGTGTAGTCGTTGAAGAACACGTGCGTGAGTTCGTCTTCGTAGATGCCGACGAACGACGTGCACTACAGTGCAGTATGGGCCGACGCCTTGTCAATTTCCACAGGAAAAGAAGCAGAACCCCATCTGAACACGAACCGCTTCGGCGAGAAGACGCTGCTTCTTCTTGGTGGACTCCGGGAGCGTCAGCGGCAGACGATCGCACACGCTGTCGAGCACTTCGAGAATGCGCGCCTGCCACGTGCACGCGGGTCAGCCTCGGCATTCAATAGTACGACTCTAGACGCTCTACGGACCTCACTGCGCGAGAACTTGATCTTCTTCTTCTCCTCGCTGATGCGGAACACCACGTCGAGCTCGTAGTCGTCCTGTGGCGTCCCATTTAGCGTCAGCAAGCGTTCATGCCGAGAGAGCGGCGAGACCAACGGGGCCGCACCTGCGTGTTGTTGAGCTGAGTCTCAATCTCGTGCACAATCGACTGGCAGACTACCAGATGACCTCTCCGTCAGTACCTCATCCTATTCACTTCCCATCCTACGCATACGCACTGCAGCAGGACGCCGGCTGCGTCTGGCCGTCGCACTCGAGCTCCGTGTGGCCGAGCTTCTTGAACCGCTTCGAGTGGTCCCACCTACGCGACCGCATCCGTGAGCGCACCCCACCGCACCCCAATAGAGAACCCTCTCTCTCTACCTGTGGGTCCACCCAGCGGCCGTTGGCGCGCACGCCGACAGGACCACGCTCGCCGCGACCGTCGCGACCGCCGCCCCGCGCATGTTGCGAATGACGTGCCCTCAGCCGTTTCCACGTCAACTGGCGCGAGGTTTTTTGTCGGACGCTATAAAACCTCATCTTGAAGTTGCCCTGTGCTCCGAGGTCTTTTCGATATTCGACAGCAGAGGGTTCTAGAACATCGCTCGAAATTTCGATATTTTCCCTCGCTCTTTTCTATATTTTTAAATTTCGAAGGAATTGGCTCACTTGAAGCCGTTCGCCCAAAACGCAGCCACGTCGCCGGCCATTCCCCATTTCGCAGGCCACGGCGTCCACCGCGTGAGGAACCCCTCTCTCTCTCCCCCCTCTCTTTCCCCCCCCCTCTCTCGAAAGCATGCGCTCGCTGGTGGTGGCGCTGGCGCTGCTCTGCCTCGCGCTCGGCAGCGTCGCGCAGCTGCCGACGTCCCACGCCGCCGTGTCGGTCGCGGACGCCGCCGCGGAAGGCGTCGTCGGGTGCGTTGCTCCTGCTGCTTTCTTCAATGCGATGTCGTACTGACCCGCTCTCCCTCCCTCTTGTTCTGCAGCACGCCGTCGCTCGACCTGGACGCGACGTCGCTGCCGCTGGACGGCGAGCGCTTCGAGTTCCAGGCCGAAGTGTCGCGGCTCATGGACATCATCATCAACTCGCTGTACAAGTCCAAGGAGATCTTCCTGCGCGAGCTCATCTCGAACGCGTCGGACGCGCTCGACAAGATCCGGTTCCTCGCGCTCTCGAACGACGCGCTGCTGGGCGCGACCAAGGACCTCGACATCCGCATCAGCTTCGACAAGCACGCGCACACGCTCACGATCCGCGACACGGGCGTGGGCATGACCAAGCAGGACCTCGTCAACAACCTGGGCACGGTGGCCAAGTCGGGCACGGCCAACTTTGTCGAGATGATGACCAAGAGCAAGGGCGGCGACGCCAGTCTCATTGGCCAGTTTGGCGTCGGCTTTTACTCGGTCTACTTGGTCGCCGACCGCGTGCGCGTCGTGTCCAAGCACCCCGAGGACGACCAGTACATTTGGGAGTCGGACGCCAACGCCACGTTCACGATCGCCAAGGACCCGCGTGGCGACACGCTCGGGCGCGGCACCGAGATTACGCTCTTTCTCAAAAAGGACACGAGCGAGTTCCAGGACCAGGACAAGCTCAAGGGCCTCGTGGCGCGGTATTCGGAGTTTATCACGTTCCCCATTTACGTGAACGCGAGCCACACGGAGACGTACGACGTGGAGGACGAGGAGGACGACGAAGACGACAAGAAGAAGACGGACGACAATGAAGACGAGAGCGACGAGCTCGAGGCCAAGGACGCCGACGCTGAGGACAAGAAGAAGACGCCCAAGAAACGCACCGAGACGCGCACGGTCTGGGCGTGGGACCGCGTGAACGAGATCAAGGCAATCTGGACGCGGCCGAAGGAGGACATTTCCGACGACGAGTACAAGAGCTTTTTCAAGTCGATCCACAAGAAGAGCGCGGCCGCGGACCCCGTGACGTGGACGCATTTCAAGGCCGAGGGCGACATTGAGTTCAAGTCGATTCTCTTCATCCCGGGCAAGGCGCCCATGGATTTGTACCAAAAGTTTGAGACGACGCAGGCCGACATTAAGCTCTACGTACGCAAGGTGCTGATCACGGACGACTTCAAGGACCTGCTACCGCGGTACCTCAACTTTATCACGGGCGTCGTGGACTCGGACGATTTGCCCATCAACGTGTCGCGCGAGACGCTCCAGGAAAACAAGATTTTGAGGGTCATGAAGAAGAAGCTCGTGCGCAAGGTGCTCGAGATGCTGCGCAAGCTGTCGGAGGACGAGAGCGACGACGATGACGATGATGAGGATGATGACGGAGACGATGACGCTGTGAAGGCTGATGCCAAGAAGAAGGACGACGGCAAGGAGGTCCAGGCGAGCGGAGACGACGACGAAGAGGACGAGGAGAACGAGGCGTACAACACGTTCTGGGAAGAGTTTGGCCGCAACATCAAGCTCGGCATCATGGACGACGCGGCGAACCGCAACAAGCTCACCAAGCTGCTGCGCTTCAAGAGCAACAAGAGCGACGGCAAGTGGATCTCGCTCGACCAGTACGTTGCTCGCATGAAGGACTGGCAAGAGGCCGTGTTCTACATTGCGTGCGAGTCGGTGGACGCGTGCCAGCGGTCGCCGTTCCTCGAGAAGATCAAGGCCAAGGACCTCGAAGTGCTCTTTCTCGTGGACACGCTGGACGAGTACACGGTGCAATACCTCCCCGACTTTGAAGGCAAGAAGCTCGTGTCGATCACGAAGGAAGGCGTCAAGTTTGGCGACGACGACGACAAGCTCGTGGAGAAGCGCGACAAGCTGTACGCCGACAAGTTCAAGCCGCTCACGGACGCGCTCAAGAAGCTGTACGACACGAAGATCTCCAAGGTCACGACGTCGCAGCGCGTGGTCGACTCGCCGGCCATCATGGTCACGTCGCAGTGGGGCTACTCGGCTAACATGCAGCGCATCATGAAGGCCCAGACGTTTGCCGACCGCAAGGGACCGTCGAGCGGCCCGAGCGCCGCCATTCTCGAACTGAACCCGCGCCACCCGATCGTGACCAAGCTCGCGACGCTGTTCGAGTCGCAGCCGGACGCCGAAGAGACCAAGGACCTCGCGTGGCTGCTCTACGACGCGGCGCTCATCAACTCGGGCTTTGACATGAACGACTTTGACCACTTTGCCTCGCGCGTCTACCGCGTCATGAAGGGAAGCATGGGGCTCACGGACTTGACGCTCGAGCCCGAGATTGAGGTGCCCGTCGAGGTCGAGACGACCGAGTCGGACGACGACGACGAAGAGGTCGTGGACCTCGAGGACGTCAAGACGGAAAAGGACGAGCTGTAAGCGCGGCTTGAGACAAGACCCAGACCACCGCAGGTAGTAGGTCCAGTGACAAGGGAATACATAGGCGTTTTGATCATTCATGCGTGCGTTGTGTACTTTCTACTGGTTCAAACTAAAGCCGCCGCCGATGAATCGGCTCGAAGCCGCAACGGCGAGCTGCTTCTGGGCCTCGGCCGGGCTCGGTCTTGCACTGGGCGCTTTGCCTGTGCTCGTGCCGCTGAGATTCGGCAGTCGATCGCCGTGCGACGACGACACTTGATTGGGCCGCGCCACGACCACGAGCGGCGCGTTCTTGTCGCGGATCTTGTCTTCGAGCTTCTTCTTGTAGTACTTGCGCTTGAACTCGTGGAGCTCGCGCGCGAGCCGCTCGAGCTCAAACTTGAGCTCGTTCTCCTTGGACTGAAACATGTTTTGCTCGCTCAGCAGGCTCTTGAGCTGCTTGTCCTTGTCGCGCACGACCTGCTGGAACCAGCTGAGCTGCTCGGCGACCTCGGGGCCGGGCTGGCGCGCGAGAATCGTCTTGAGCTCGGTGTAGAGCTTGTCCTTTTCCTGGACCACTAGCTCCTTTTCCACCACTTCCTCTGTCTTCTGAATGAGCCGCTTCTGGAGTGTCTGGATTTTCTGCAGCAGCTCGTACGTGGCCGGGTCGCTGCCTTCGAGCTTGCGCCACCGGTGCACATTCATGGGGTTCTCCAGCTCCTCGGACAGCGCCTTGACCTTGGTCTTTTCCTGCAGCAGCTCGCGCTGCAAGTGGTACACCTCCCGCTTGAGTTCGTCCGACTGGCCCACTTGGTGCTTGGCGATCACGAGCTCGCGCTTGAGGTCCGTGACCTTGAGCTTGAGCACGCGAATGTCCTGGAGCCGCTCCTGGTACTGGGCCTCGCCCTTGCTGAGCGTCGACTGCTGGATCTTGAGCTTTTCGTAGAGCAGCGCGAGCTCGTCGTTGCGGCGGATGAGCTGCGTGCCGAGAATGTCGCGCTCGTTGATCACGTGGTCGTACTCTTTGCGCTGCTCGAGCGCCTCGTCGTCCATGCGGCGCACGAGCGTCGTGAGCTTGCGCAGCTCGGCGTCCTGGTTGTTGATGGTCTCTTCGTTCACGGCGAGCAGCGCACGGAGCCGCGCCAGTTCGTTCTTGTGCTGCTCCTTTTGCTTCTCGACCTTTTGGTGGTCAAAGTGCTCCTTCACGAGCGCCACATCCTTGGCCGACACTTCCTCCTTGAGCTGCTCGATCTGGTGCGTCATGATCTTGAACTTGCGCTTCATCTCGGCGATCTCGTCCTGGCTCTCAATCAGGTTCTTGCTGTACAAGTTGCGCTCGCTGCGCACGGCCTCGTAGAGCTGCTGCTGCTGCTTGAGCTTGGTCTCGCCCTCGTGGAGCTTCTTCTGCATCTCGTGGATGCGCATCTCCTTGAGCTTGGCCTCTTCTTCAGCCTGCAGGTACAGCTTGCGCTGCTCCGACGCCTCCATGCCGTACTTTTCGCGCTCCTTCTCCAGTTGGTAGATGAGCTTGCGCTGCTTGGCGGCCTCTGTCTTGAACGCCGCGAGCTCCTGCTCCAAGTTCTTGGCCACGCGCTCGTTCGTCTTGACGTCGTCCAGCGCCTTCTTGGCGCGCGCGTCGGCCTTTTGCACGTGCTTCATCTGCATCTGCTTCTCGCGCTCGAGCGCGTCCATCTCGGCGCGCAGGTGGTCTTCGTTCAGCTTGTCGGCGTCCAGGTCGCGCTGGAGACTCTTGACGTGGGTCTGCAGCACGAGCTTGGCCGTGTGCTCGTCCTCGAGCTTCTCTTCGAGCTTCTGCTGCTGCCGCTTCTCCTTGTCGATCTTGCGCTCGGCCATGGTCTTGTCAAGCCGCAGCCGGTGCACGTCGTCCTGCTTGCTCTTGAGCTCGTTCTCCAAGTTGCGCCGCTCTACTTCGAGCTGCATCGTCTTGTCGTTCTGCTCGTTGAGCAAGTCCGTGAGCTTCTGCGTCCGCCCGAACAGCGTCTCGTAGTCGCGCACGTACTTGTCCATCGTGCTGCGCGCCTCAGCGAGCTGCTTGTCCAGCGCCTGCGCCTGCGTCTGCGTCTTGGTAAAGTCGGTCGAGAGCGCCGCGTTTTCCAACGCCTTCTTCTCGAGCTTGGCGCGCACGTCCTTGAGCTCCTTGTCGAGCCGCTCGCGGCGGCGCTGCTCGCGTTCCTGCTCGGCCGCCTTCATCGCCAACTGGTCTTTCAGCGCCTGCACGTCGCTCTTGTGCTGCACTGCTGCTTGCTCCATGTCGCTCACGCGCTTGTGCAGTTCCTGGAGCCGCTCGTGGTCCTTCTTGGCGTTCGCTTCGTGCTCGTCGTTAACGCGCGCGAGTTCTTCCTTGGCGCGCATCACTTCCTTGAGCATGTTCTCTTGGCCGACGCTCAGGCCGGCGCCCTGCTCGACGAGCCGACTGAGGTTATTGATCTCTTCCTTGAGCTGCTGGATCGTTTCTTTCGCGCGAATCTCTTTCTCGTGGGACGCGTCGACCATTTTCCACGCCTTCTCCATCTCCTTCTTGAGCGACGCGATACTGGCCTGGTCTTCCTGCGACAGCTTGAGCGCCGTCTGCACCTTGGCGGCATTGTTGATGATCTCAGCGTTGAGCTCGCGGCACTTTTTGATGAGCTTTTTCTCTTGGCCGTTGGATTTCTTGAGCGCGCGATGGAGCTTCTCGTACTCGAGCCGGAACCGCTCGAGGCTCTTGTCGCCCGCGAGCTCTGCGAGCACTTCCTGGAAGTCGTTCTCCAGTGCCTCCAGGGAAGTGGCCTCGAGCGCGCCATCGTCGAGCAGCTTGCCCTCGCCCAGCGGCGTGTCCGGAGGCGACGCGTCGGCGAGCGACTTGCTCATCCCCGCCGTCTTCGTACTGCTCAGATCCAGACACGGGGGGGGGTTGATATAGTATCACGGCCGAGCGGAGGGAAGGGACCAGCTATTTCTGCAGTGCACAGCGACAGAGGCTTTCCCTTCACACGAGAAAAAAAAACCATAATTAGCAGAAGACGCAGCCGTGAGAGATGTGGTAGAGAACGGGGATTGGAGGGGGTGAGGAGTCCTGTATTCCATCGCGTCAGCTACTACCTGGCAGTGTGTTTCGAGTGTATGTGTGTGTGTGTCTTTGTTCGCGCATCGTGATACGTGCGCCCTCACTGCTGGACCTCCCAGATCTCGACGAAGAGCTCCACGACGTCGCCGAGCGCCATGCGATGCGGCAGATCAAACGTTCTTCGCATGCTCGAGAGTCCGTCAAAGAGCAAGTGGCTCGGCACCGCCGGGGGACGCGGCGGACTGGGAAAAGAGATATCCAGTGACTTAGCACCGGAGGGTATATGGATATCGTGCGCAGAACACGCACCGTGCGACCGTGGCTGTGAGCCACTGGTTTCTCGTGTCTTGCCACGTCTTCTGTCCGACATTACAGAAGGGTCCATTGCGCCCCTGCGGCCACCTACAAGAGAGATCGACCATCATGAGTCCCCCCCCAGTGACCGCTGCTCGTCATAGGAGACGCCTGTGTACCCACCACGGGTCCGTGTCGCTCGTGCAGGCGGCTGTGCGGAAGCGGTGGAGATGCAGCACGAGCCAGTCGAGGATCTCGGCGATCGCCAGCGTCGCTGCATCTTCGTCCGTGATGCCCGAAAATGCAAAACCCTTGGTCTGGTGGGCAAACACGCGCGAGCGGAACGGCAGCGGACTGGGCTGCGACGGCGGATTCTTCTCGTACAGCAACTGAAGCTGTTGGAACTGCAAGCAGCAAAGCACAGTCAGAATGGATCTCTTTCTCTTTCCACAGCCAAACAGCACGCACACTGGCAGAGGTCGCAAACGGCGTCTTGCCGCCGACGAGCACGAGCGCCGGCGGCAGCGCCAGCGGTTCATCACTGGCCGAGCACGCGACGCGGCCGTCGGGCGAGAGCACCACGAAGCAGTGGAAGGCTGGCGTACTCGACGCCGGCGTGAGCACCATCTGCATCGCGACGTCGGCGCCCGCCCCGTACCCGAGCAGCGCGACCCGCTGGATGTCCTGGTGTTGCTTGAGAAAGGCCGCCGCCTGCTCGGCGCGCGCGACCGACGCGGACAGACCGCTCTCGTTGGCAGACGTCTTGGCGCCGTCGATCACGAGCACCTTATAGCCCTGCTCGGCGAGCTTGTCGGCAAACGCGACGCTCGCGAGCCCGCCGAGCCGGTCGACCAGCGTCGCGGGCGACTGAGACGGCGTCTCGCTCAGCAGCACGACACCCGTGACGACGCGCCCGACGTGGGAGGCCGGCGTTACAAGGTACGCATTGACGCCGGATGCCTCGTCTACGCACACGACGGCGCCGGCGCCGCCGAAGAAAGCGCCGCTGCTCATGCTTGGTCCGCCCGAAGTTTCTTTGCCGTCTTCCATCATCTTTTTGCGAGGAGGTCCAGCGAGGCTGGTACACTGTACCACTACACTACCAGTATATTGGTACTATTTAGTGCCACCGTGTCATTAGTGACATGGCCTGCAGCGCAAGCAAGCCACGTCACTGAGTTGCAATTTGGAAGGTGTGATTACACGGTAGATAATGGGTAGCGTTGCTAAATAAGGGTGGTACGTGAACTCTCCGGCCTTTTCCGAGGAAGAGGCAGCAGCGCCAGCGAAGGAACAACGACTTGGAACCGCCTCTGGCTCATTTCCTTCCCTTCCGCCCCACGCCACGTGCACGGAACGCAGAGCGCCATGGCCGACACCACCGCTGAGACGGCGCCAGAGACCACCAAGGTGAGCAAGAGCTGTTCGTGGTCGGCGGAAAGTATGATCTGTGAACACTAACAGACTGGCATTTTTCAGTCATGGGAGAGCGAAGCCGGCGCCAAGAAGATGGCCGATCTGCTGCGCGGGCGCAAGGGCATGCCCGTGCGCCAGGCCATTGAGCTCGGCAAGCGCGTCGAGTACTTTCGCGGCGACAAGCTCGCGTCGTTTTTGTTGGAGAGCGCCGGCGCCAAGAAGAACTTTCCGGATCTCAAGGAGAAGGACGACGTGCTGTCGATCGGACTGGCGCTGCTCACGAACGGATACATCCACCGCTCGGAGCGCGACGGCAAGAACCGCAAGCTGCTGACGCCGGCGCGGAGCGACGAGTTTGTGTTCAATGGGTACTACACGTGGATGTACGAAGGGCCCAAGACGCTGCGCAACCTGCTGACGGCGCTTCTGATCTTCGGCTTTCTCGTGATCACGTGCTTTCCGATCTGGCCGCAGTGGGCCAAGGTCGCGCTGTGGTACCTCTCGGTCACGTTCCTCATTTTCATCGCCGTGTTTGTCGTGGTCCGCCTCTTCTTGTTCTTCATGCTGTGGATGGTCGGCTTCGAGTACTGGCTGCTGCCCAACATCTTTGACGACGACCTCGGCGTGGTGGACTCGTTCAAGCCGCTGTACGCGATGCGCCCCACGGACGCGTCGGAACGCAAGTGGCGTCTGCTGGGCATTGTCGCCTTTGCCGCGTTCTGCATTTGGATCAAGAACCAGCCGACCGATTTTGACGAGTACATGTCGCTCACCAAGCAGTTTACCGACGACATCTACAGCGGCAAGCTGCTGTCTGATATGTCGCAGAAGGATCAGGACAATATCGACTCCGTCAAGGTCCCGGACCTTCAGGACCTGCTCAAGGAGGAGGACGATGAAGACGAAGACGCCGACGCCAAGTTTACCAAGATTATGGAGGAGGACGACGACGAGGCCGAAGCCGAGGCCGAACGAGAGGCCGAGGCCGACGCGGACCGCGACCTGTAGAGCGGATATCTGCAGGCCAGCTAGCGATGCGAATACACGAACCTGAGTTCAACGTGTTGTTTTTATCTCATGCCACGTTGGAGCTGCTGAGTTCTGATGGTCTGGTATACACATGTCTGTATACTGCGCCGTGGTACTGTAGTATACATCATGATGTATACTCTGCCGTCCGGATAATGCAGAGTGTGTTCATTCAAGTCGAGGGCCTGGAATATGGGGACCAACTTCTGGCAGTCGACCCACTAGTGCGCGCGCCCCTACGCTCTACGCGCGACTCCAATCGGCCGCCCTGTCACTGACGTGTGTGTTTCTCTAATGTGCAGCTTGTACTGGATGAAAGATGTGACCAAGAGCGACCTGCGCCGACGCAACCCACTGGATCGACGTGCTCTCACCGAGGACGAAATCGACAGCATCCATCTCGCCAACATCGCACGTGAGTTCCATGCTGGCTGCCATTTCGATAGTCTCATCTGCATGTGCCCTGAGAATGGATGCCTGGTGTTAGTGCTCGAGGAGATTGGCCAGCGCCTCCACGTCCGCCAGATCATCATCTACACTGCGGTCATTTTCTATCGTCGTTTCTACCAGACGTACGCCGTTCCCTCGTAGTCAATGGACGGGAGACGTCGTTTGGTTTGCTCACTTGTGTCATGATATCAATACTGCAGGCAAAGCTTCTGTAACTTTGACCCACACCTGGTCGTCGGCACGGTCTTCTTCTTGGCGTCCAAGGTCGAAGAAAACCAATTGTCCCTCGGAGCCGTGGCGTCTGTTCTTCACCACTACACGACAAGTAAGCGTACATCGCTCGTCCCACAACTCTTTCCGAATGCTCTCTGATAATGCATTGCTTGCACTCTTTCAGCTGGCGTCGATGAGGACGAAGTCATGTACACGTTCCAGGACAAGGACATTCTCGAGTGCGAGTTCTACGTCGTGGAGGCGCTCCAGTTCGACTTGATTTTGTTTCACCCATTCGCACCACTGCTGGCGTACGTCACCTTACATCCACGCCGTAGACGTGAGGATCCTATGGACTAGTTGCTCACATGCCCCATGCTGTGGTGGCCAGCTTCCTGGACGAGTTTGATCTCCACGATGACTGTCTCCAGTTGTCCTGGTGAGTCCAATACTGTCAGTTCACTTGTGGCAGAATGGAGGCATTGCTGACTTTGACGTATTCCAGGCAACTTGTGCAGTACTCGTACCGCACCGAGATTATCTTCTTGTACCCCCCGTTCATGGTGGCATACGCTGCCGCCTACATTGCGGCTCTTGAAGCCGGGTACGACGGCGACGCGATTTTCGCCAACGTCAACGTCAAGATGGAGATGCTCTCGAAGATTGTGCGCGAGTTTCGGGAGGCGTTTGAAGATGAGAAGCGACTCTACGCGGTGCAGGCCCGAGCGCTCGAGAAGTTGGAGGATATCGTCCCCGAAATGACGCCCGCATGAGCTCGTCAACTTCTGATCCTCCAGCACCAAGCACCAATTGAGAAACACGCTAGCCACGGGAGGCAGTTTGGTCACAACAACGACGTTTTGGTCGCAAAAAGGTGTATCTTGTACCGAAAATCGTTGGTCATACAATGAGAATGAGAACCCAGTCTCTGTGGGTGAAATCTGTGGGGGTGGTGGTTGCCTCGCATCATCACCCACCCACTCAATATCCTGTTTGAACGGGACGGGCGCAGGCGGACGGGGAGCGAATGGCCGTCCCTCAGCAATACTGTACACAGACCGACAGCCTGTATTGCTGAGGTTGTGAGAACTGCATCGTAGCCCATGGGGTACGTTACGTTGAACATTCGTTTCTACAGAGAAAACAGCTACCTCAAGCATCTTGGTGGTACCGCATATACAAGTCATGGATACTTGCTCTTTGTTACATATGGGCGAAACAGACATCGGCTTCGTTCAAGATTCTTGTCGTCAAGGATACTTGACACCGCCAATATAGCGAGGGGATCCTGGGGAAATGGATTAAGAGTTCCAGAGAGCGGACCAGCTCAGAGTCTGCACCTCAGACTGGAAGTTGGACATGATGATGGGCTTAATCCTACCAGCTGGATGTTCTACCGGTATAGAGCTGTTTACACTCACTTGCACCTTAGTTATACAGTACCGTACTGTACAGTGCACTGCACTGCACTCTAACGGGCGGGCATTTTTGCTTACCAATGTAAACTGATGATGGGTCAAATACGTTGTTTTATGATATAAATCGTATTTTTAAATACGTTCATGGTTAACAACCCAATAAGAGACCAATTTAGGTACCAATTAAACAAGAGTGAGTTCACAACAAATCTCACCCCTACTGGGGTTAGGTAAACTTAAATCAACGGGTTTAGCTGATAATTTAACGATTTAAAAAAAATTGCCTAGTAAACCAGTAGAACACCGGACTTCAGCCTGAATGTTACTTCTGGGTGCGAAGTGTTGGCACTGCCAACACCACCATGGGTTGGCAGTCACTTCCTCCAGCGCTCGCAGCCTTCCATCTCAGCCTCAGAGCCTGCTGATTTGGACTCCAACTTGGAGGGTCTCCACTCAGTGAGAACTTCAAGGCAGATGGGCCGCAGTCCGGTGCTCAAGACGAGAGTCCAGCAGCCCAGTGCGATCCACTGCACATATTAGATATGTACTGTAGTACGTGTAGGCTGGAATCCAGTCTGGATGTGGCCAACCAACAAACATCAACCTGACGAAAGGGAATTCGATGGACTCGGTTTTCTTGTTTTTCTTGTCTTCTCATTGACTTCACTTCAAAAGCATAGGTGTTGGGTGTGGAGTCCAAACCCGACACCCATGCTTTTGAAGTGGGTCCACACCCTGTGGACCCAGATGCCTTGGAAATCGCTTCCAATCAGCTTCCACAGGTGGAGAGATGAATGTACTGACGTTAGGAGAACAACTCAAAATTTACATGTGCAACTGTTTATATCGGCAAGCGTTCAGTTCACTACTGGAAGCGGGCATCCACAGACTGTTTAGCTTCTCAACCAAGACTCTTGGCTCTAGCTGGGAGACCAGATTAACTAAATGTAGGACATTATGTCACAGGGGTGGGTGGGGGGAATAGATCAGGTATCAGTATCAGCTTTTGCAGTAGAAGAGAATATTGTTCGGAGGCTGCGACGAATATCAGGTTATGAATCATCAATGCAGCGATGCGCCATGTTTCCTTTCGTCTTGGATCACCGATTTAAGGTGCGCCAGTATCGTGGACCACGACGGAGTGTCCATGATCCGGGAAGTCACTTCACGTATGTACTGCAGCTCCCATATCGGAACAAGTCGACAAGTCCTGCGCTAAAGGGCGTATGCCGATTCCGCAACATTGGAATCGAAGTCCAGAGTTAAGGCTCAAGTTTTTCCGGACGGGTTAGGGAAAGCACTTGAACTTCCAGCTCAAAACTTGGATCAATGACGCAGCTTTGCTGGATCATCCAGCAGAGTTTTGTATACAACATCCAGGCTGGATGTCAATTTGATTTGTAACAGCATACAAAACTCAAGCTGTGTGCAGGACGAAAACCGCAACTCCTGACCCGGTGTCCGTTCATTGAAATGACCCACACTCTATCTATTACCATCACTCAAAGAAACAAAACATGTTATCTTGGGTTCAATCGGTAGATACAGGGTACCATATTACGTAGTTCAATGTTAGTCGTAGACACGCTGGAATCCTGTATCCGTTTAGAAAGGGAATACTGGCAGCACAAGTATTTGAGCCTTGGCTGAATCGTCTGTTAGTAAGCCCTACCCCTCTGCGAACCCTAATAAAGCGCGGCCTTCCGTCCCCCTTTCCCTCTTTTTGGTTCCCAGATCCGGCGGACAAAGCCTGGCGCGTTCCCACAGAAGCGCGGCTCCACGCACGCCCAAAGGTGACGCCGTGGGACGCTCGGTCCAATTATATTCATTCCACAATTCCGACCCTCCTGACGCCGCACCTATATTCCCGTGGGGGCGTGTGCGTGTATTGACGTCCGCCTCCTCCCTGTATCCCGCCGCCGCTGAGGACATTACGATGGTCCTCGCGCTCCCGCAGCCGCCGCAGAGTGTGCTCCACACGAGCATCGCCCATGTCACCAAGCCGTCGGCGTCGAATGCGCACACGCACACGCAGTACGTGGTGCGCGTCTCGGACGAGCGTAATTCGGGCTTCACGTGGACCGTGTACCGCCGCTACTCGGAGTTCCGTCTCTTCCGCCTACGACTCGAGGAGGCCGTCAAGCAAGGCGACATGTGCGCGCACTGCTCCATCATGTCCAAGCGCACGTGCTTTATGCAGTTTCCCCACCGCCGCCTGTTCTGGAACACCAAGGAGAAAGTACTCGAGTCGCGCCGCGTTGGACTCAACGCGTTTCTCGAAGCCGTCGCCAAGCACGCGCGCACGTGCCGCGAGAGCATGACGTGCAAGACGCGGCAGCTCATGGACCAGTTCCTGGACGTCAACGATATGCGGTACACGTACCTGAACGTCAACATGAGCGACAGCGAAGACGACTGCCGCAACAAGCTCTTTCTCCACTCGACCAGCAGCGCGCCTAGCGCGTCCGGCCACAACCATAACTCGATGTTTGCGGCGACACCCACGCGGGGTGTCGCAACGCGCTCGTCGTCCTGTCGAGACACGAGAAGCAATTCGGTGGAAAACGGCTCATTGTTCCAGGCCATGAACAGCCTCTTGGTCGACAATCAAGCCCACGACGGCAGCCTCCCGGCCGAGTCCTTCTTCGCCGCCACGGAATCAACCATGGTCGCCGATGGCGCTCTTCATGCGGCCACGGCTTCCCGTGACAGTTCAAGCACGGACCTCGACACGGCGTACGATGGCCGCGTGCTCAGCAGCACGAAGGCCTCGCTGCCCAATATCCTGGACTATGGTCGCTCGTCGAGGTCGTCGCGCACCTCATTCCACGACGACGTTGCGGCGGCCAACCGCCCAGGCCGCCTGTCGGACTGGGAGACCGCCAAGTACCAGACGTCCGTCGCCGGTCGCCACTCGGACCCGGGCTCTCGCAACGATCTGCTCAGCTTCGCCAGCTCGACAGGACGCCGTTCGGAGCACCACCGCAGCCGCTCGCGACGTGTCCACCTGTCGTCCGCGGCCAAGCGTGTCAAGAAACTCGAGGAGCAGGAGGCTCGGTTCAACTCGCACCCGCCCGCGCGCCAGAAGAAGGTCGCGGTGCTCGCCACCATCACCGAAGAAGAAGACTGATTTCCTGTATTTTTTTATGCTGAGTTGCGGAAGCAAGCATCTCCACCACCCTTTCCATCCATCCCGTTCGTACACTAGAAAGAAGAAGGCGAGCGAGACAGCCTTCCATATCATATTTAATCTCACCACCCATTTTGAGCATCATCCTTCGTCGCAGAAGTTCTGGGAAAAACACACATCCGCGAACACCCCTCCTTGTTTGTGTTCTATCAAAAGTTGGGTTGAATTACTACCCAGCCAAGCCCATGGTGACACTCGTCAGTGTTTCCTTCAAATCGGAACCCATGCGTCACAGGCTGCGGCCTGGGAATTACAAACGAAAAGAAATAGAAACCTGATCGTGCCGCTCTCCTGCTTGTCGATGGCGGCCAGAAGCCCTTTACGTAATGGCAAAGCCTCCTTCCTCCCACTACTGCGTTGGCGTGCTTAGGCAGTGATGAGGCGCACGCCGCCGAGGGACGCGACCGTGTGCACAAAGTCGTGGTTGGGCTGCTTGATGAACATCATGTTCTTGGGCTGCTGGTACTGGCGCGCGAGCCACTCGACCATGGCGGGTCCAAACTGCCCTTCGACACTCAGAAAGTTGATCTTGATCTTGAGGTAAATGTGGTCGAACAGCGCCACGGTCTCTTCAAAGCCCTCGGGCACAGGCGTGCCCTTCTCGTGGCAGTGCACAATGTACATCGTGTGGGTCTGCTCGTTCGTGCGCACATAGAGGATCGCCTTGTTGAGCGTCGAGAGGTTGGCCGTCTTGCAGAAGAAGAACACGGCCTGCTCGTTGATCTCACGGATGATGCGCGCAATGGTCTTGCCGCCACGCGCGCCAGTGCGGAGCGTCTCGGTCTCTTCGTAGTTGTCGATCACGCCAAAGTCCTGCTTGGGGCGGCTGCGCGACGGGCAGAGGCGCTGCGCGCTGTACATGGAGAGCCGCAGAATGAACGTGCGTTCAAACATGATCATGACAATCGCGAGCACAACCAAAAAGTAGATAGAAAAGTACGTGAGGACGGTCGGATCGCCCAAGAGGTTGCCGACAAACGTGGTCAAGACCATGCCGACGCCCAGGATGCAGCTCCACCATGGCGCCACGACTGACCGCGGCAGGTCGGCACGCTTGAACTTGAGCAGCATGCAGCCCGTGCCGAATAGCGTCATGAGACCGAGGAACGCGTACGTGTACACGCCCGAGAGCGTCTCGGTGTCGCCGTGGAGGATGAGCACGAGACTGGACGCGATCAGGAAGTAGCCAATGATGATGAAGTGGTTCGTGTGGCGCAGCTTGTTGACGTGGAGCAGGAACCCCGGGAGCACGCGGTCACTCGCGAGACGACGCATGAGGCCGACGACTCCAACGTACGCCGTGAGCACAGCGCCGGACAGCACAATGAACGCATCCAGCGCGACGAGCGTCTGCATCTTGGGGCCAGCGACGACCAGTCCCATTTGCGCGAGCACCGTGTCCTTGTGGACAATGATGCTGTCCGGACCCTGAAGAGGAAGCACGCCGAGCGAGAGCAGCGAGATGAGCGGGTTAAAGATAAAGACGCTCCACCACATGTTGCGAAGCGTCTTGGGGAAGACGCCCTCGGCCTGCTCTTCGACAAACTGGGACGACGACTCAAAGCCCGAGATGCCCAGCATGGCCGTCGACGTACCGAAGAACACGGCCGTGAAGAGGTTGCCCGACACGGTGTCGCCCGCGAGGTTAATGTCGGGAAAGCCCGTGCCGAAGTTGGCCTTGAGAATCTCAAAGTCGTTGCGGAAAATGAAGACGGCCGACGCCACGCAGAGCACACACAGCGTGAGCGTGTGGATGATGAAAATGCCGAGCGCAAACACGGCACTCTCGGTGATGCCCACGAGGCTGAGCAGCGCAAAGAACGAGAGCAGCACGATCGTGGCCGGCACGATGGGCAGCGCCGGCACTTGGGACGCCAAGTAGTTGCAGGCCGACGTGCCCGAGACGACACCGGTCGCAATGTACGAGAGAATTGCGAGCGACGCCGCGACGGACGCCACGCGCTTGGTCGTCGTGTTGAGCAGCACATTGTACGAGCCGCCGTTGAGCGGGATCGCGTTCACGACCTCGCCATAGATGAACCGGTAGAGGTAGAGCACGCCGGCGACGATCGCGAGCGCCACGGGTGCGAGCTTGCCGGCCTTGGAGGCGACAAGGCCAGAGACGTACAGACAGCTCGAGAGAATGTCGTTGCCGCAGATGGCCGTGGCCAGCCACTCGGAGAGCTTGGGGTGCTCCATCGAGAGGTGCGTGTCGATCTCATCGATCTCGCGGGCGTCCGGCTGGATCTTGGTCGTGGTGCCCCAGCCCGGAAACTCCCACGGCTTGATCTGGTCCGTGGCGTTGTCCACGCGCAGCAGCAGCGGACTGATCTGCCGCTCCTCCGAGACGGCGACCGAGGTCTCGCCCGACGGGATGGCGCCGTACTGGACGCGACGCTCCGCCATGGGCGACGAAGAGATGGCGAGGAGAGGAGAAGGTGAGACGGAGGCGCGATGCCCGAGACGAAGGAAATATGCGAGTGGGGGAAGATTCTGTTGGATGGATGATGTCAACGCAAACGCACCAACGGCCAATGAATCCAACAAACGCGGAGCCAACAGCCAACGCCCAACAGCCCACGCACTTTGCGACCGCCACTGCAAGCAAAAGGATTGTTGGCGTCCAATCTGAAATCCCAAGTTGGATTCCTCATCTCGAAGTTGCACCAGGGCAAAAAAAGAGAGGAGGCGGACCAATCCGAAGCGTAAAAAGATGTAAAAAGCCCTCGACACCAATGAAACTGACGTGTTCGAGGCGTAAATACGGCTCCGCGGGAAACTTGAAGATCTTTTTCCGAGGATGTGACGTGTGATCTGGTCTGTCTCGTTTTGCGCCATCATACAATACCGGTTTTGATGAAGTACCGGTACTGTTGCTGAGTTGAGGAATTGATGACCAAAATTTTGATTGCGTGGGGAGAATGGCGTCACGCCTGCGGCAGCGCAGGCTGTACTTCATCACGCCTTCGGTGGGCTTCAAGATCTCTCCAAAGGAGCTGGTGACGATCGTGCACGATGCAATCCGCGGTGGGGCCGATTTGATCCAGTGGCGCCAGAAACCGTCCAAGGCTGATCTCGCTGAGCTGCCCGAGCTCCGCAAGCAGTGGGAACAACAGCACGCAGATGCGTTTCTGCTGCCAATCGCCCAAGAGATTCGAGCGCTCACATATAAGTATGATGTGCCATTCATCGTGAACGATTCCGTGGCGCTCGCTTTGCAGCTTGATGCGGATGGCGTGCACATTGGCCAAAGCGACTCGGCCATGGACGACGTGCGTACCAAAGTTTGCGAGTCACGTGACCTCGACGATTTCATCATTGGAGTAACCGTCCGAGATGGTACTCAAGCGCGAGCTGCGTGTGCGAGTGGCGCTGCATATTTGGGTGCTGGCCCCGTGTTCACTTCGAGCACGAAGCCCGAGGCCAACGATGGCCACACGATTGGGATAGCTGGTCTGCAAGATTGCTCGACCGCGGCACGGGCGTTCGGCGTCCCTGTGTATGCGATTGGTGGACTTTCTGTCGAGAACGGACATATCCGGAAGTGTATCGCTGAAGGAGGCGCGAGCGGCGTCTCGATGATCGCTGCGATTGCCGATGCCAAGGATAAGTCGGCAGCAGCTCGTGCAATCAAAGAGGAGTTGTTGGCTGCTGCTGCCTAAAACCAAGTCTCGAAATAATCCCACAATTCTCAGACGTCCGTCTACTGTAGTTACGCGTGTTCCTATTTGTTCCACGCCTCTTGGCGTCTGGCCAACGCAGGGAACTAAACGCTTGGTGCCTTTAGAGCTCGCTCAACTTGTTGATGTTTCCACGCAGGAGCGATTCATCTGCACCAGAGAACTGTGGTGCGCACACGACTATCATCAGTCTTGCACACATACATCAGAGCAAAACCCACGCATATGTACGCACCGAGAGTTCACGCTTCAGCTGGCCGTCTTCAAAGAAGAAGAAGGTTGGCATCGACTGTTTTGAGGGACATAATCAGGTGAGTTTATCGGGAACTCTGCTGTTCATACCCAGAAACTACGTACCCGCACACCCGCGCGCGAGGTCGTTTCCGCCTGTTCATCGACGTCGATCTTGGCGAACTCAATGCCCTGAAACTGGGAACTATGAACAACGGACGGCGTGATATGAGACAACCCTGTTTTTGCCGTGCATCCGCTCCAACAACATACCTGAGCTCGTCGTAAATTGGCGAGATCATCTTGCACGGAGGGCACCACTTTGCCGTGAAGTACACGATGGCCTTCTTGCCTGAGCCCGCCTGCAATGACAGCACACATAAGGCTTGAAGGTTAGAAAACGGCGGATCTTTTGTCAACGCCGTGGATCCAGAGCTCGCACCGCAGTGATGGTTTTATACGCGTCGTGCGATCCAATGATCTTCACACGACTGCTGGCCGAGCCCGCGAATCCGCGCGCGCTCTGGACGCGCAGCGCCTGCGCACCAACAACGCGCGTCGCCTTCACCAAACGCAGCATCATCCACAATTTCGCTTTGGTGCAGGATTTGTCAGTAAAGTACTGTGCATTACATTCACGAAGTATACATCTGTTATTTTAGGGCGTTAATTTAGGACCATGTGTCATTATTGACGCGTCTATCGTCACGTGAAGTTGGGGTCCAATCACGAAGTGGAGATTGTCACAGGTTGGATGGATACGCCAAAGGTGGCGTACACCACGATGAAACATGAGGTTTTACTCATTGATTGGGGGATTCACGAATGGTTTGCGTCCAGCAACTTGAGGTGAAAGTGGACGGCTGGCATCCGTCCGCTCATCTGTTGGTCGACCTCTTCAAGCTGGGCGTGAATCCATGGAGCCACTTCGGTTTGTGGAGGGGATCCGCTCGCGCGCTGAGAGGCTTCGCTGTACAGTAGTCAGTTGCGCCGTGGAAGGAAGGAGATTGGGAAGGGAACGCGAGCGCATCCTTCCCAGCTCACCTGCGTGTGTGCCAACGTTGGAAATTCCAACAGCAATCGTTGGCGTTGGCTTGCCAGTCCTCAACCTGATTCAAGCCTCGCACGTGATTTTTGTTGTTGGAGATCCAAATAAAGACCCACGCAGCACTTATGATGGACCAACAACCGCAGCAGCCGCGGCGCCGCTCGGTCAACTCGCCCACGCCGTCGTCGCCGCCCACGCTGCCGTCGGGCTACGGCACGGCCACCGAGACGCTTCGCGACCTCGAGGACGACGACCGCGACGAGCGCATGGCCACAGTCACGGGCCGCAAGGCCGAGCTCGCCAAGCTCGCCAAGCTCGAGGACAAGTGGTCGTTCTATCGGTCGCTGTGTCAGTTCCGGTTGGGCTACTTTGCGTTCCTCGTCATGATGGTCATCGTCATGTTTTCCTTCACGTTTCTCATGGAGATTTTCTTTGCCATCTTTCTCCCGAGCGCGCGCGCCGACCCGCACTTTACGGTGCGCGCCATCTTCCTCTTGGGCGTGCTGCCGTTCGCGCTCGTCGCGCTCTCGTACGTCTTTGAAGAGTCGAGCCGCCTCTTCTTCGACGCCATCGACAAGAGCGAAGGCAGCCTCGCCAACTTTCGCCTCTCGCTCACGGTCGTGATCCACTACCTGCGCCACCGCCACGAGATGCCCGACGACCGCCTCCACCTCGCCTACAGCACGCAGTACAACACGGTGGACGCCGACGCCGAGGCGTGGAAGGGGCTCATGGGCTCGCTCCGCAGGTGCTTCGTCAAGATTCTCAACATGTTTGTGACCAACGACCCGTTCGACGACAAGGGCAAGGACGAGGAAGACGAGAAGCGCACCGAGCTGGAGCGGTCGTACAAGCGCGCCCACGCGGCCATCCACCAGCGCCGCGACTTGGTCGCGGCCAAGCAGGCGGCCGACGCCAAGGAGCGTTGGAAGAAGGCCATTAGCGCGGCCCGCACGGCGTCCATTTTCAAAAAGACCGACTTTGACGGTCCGCCGCTCGACTTTTCCACGCTCGTGCTCGTCGACATTCTGTGCCCGGCGCTCTTTGAGCTCACGACGCTCTGGGCGTTCATCGGCACGCTCCTGGCGACGCTGTCGCCCATGCAGGCGTTCCTCCAGTACATCCAGGCGGGCTTCTACACGCTCGGCTTTTACCTCATGCTCTGGATCGGGTGCCACTTCTGGAGCGCGCGCAACCAAAAGATGCGCGAGTTCGTGAGCAACTACCGCCGCCGCCGCCGCAACTTGGAGCGCGCGCTGACGGAAATGGAGAACGAGAAAAAGTCGGAGCAACTCTGGCTCGTCGACATTGGCTTTCGCGCGTACGAGTTTTTCCAGTCGCTGCTCTTCACGGCCATCCAGGGCGTGCTCAACTTCTTCAGCGGCAAGAGCAGCAAGAACCCCGAGATGCTGCCGCTCACGCAGCAGGACGCGGCCGAGAAGCAGGCCGAGGTCGAGGCGCTCGCGGCCGTGACCGTGGACGCCAACGAGACGACCGACGCCATCGGCGGCAAGTTCAAGCTGCAGGAGCTCCACGAGCGGTTCCAGAACTGGAACCCGTGGACCAAGTTCTCGTACGACCGCCGGCTCGTGATCTTGTGTCCCATCGTGTTCCTCAGCGCCATCCTGTCGTTCGGCTCGTTCTACGTCGGCTGGACGCTCATGGGGCTCACGCTCATCCTGCTGGCCGACGCCATCCAGGGCAAGTTCCCGCAGATCTTTGGCTCGGCGTTCCGCCACTTTATCACGGCCTTTGTGGTCATGTCGTTTGTCTTTTTCTCGTCCACGTGGGCCGTCGGCACGTTTGTCATGGGCGGCGACTTCAAGGTGTACCCGCCGCTGGCCAACGCCACGAACGCCACGCCCGCGCGCGTCGAGCTGCTCAAGAGTGCCACGTCCGTCTGGGGCACGGTCGCACAGTACCCCGTGTGTTCGGTGCAGTTTTCCGGACTCGACATTGTCGACTTTGCGCTCATCGCCGACTCAGTCTACGGCCACGACACGGAGACGCAGTTCACGTCGTTTGCCGAGCGCTTCAACGGCACGGAGCTCAGCGACTGGAAGTACGTCGTGCGCAACAACGACACGGTGGACCACCAGGTCTGGGTCGAGCTCTTCTTCCCGACCATCAACATGACGGTCGTCGCCGTGCGCGGCACGGCCTCGGCCGCCGACGCGCTCGAGGATCTCCACTACTGGTTTGGAATCAGCATCATGCAGGCCGTCAACACGTTCGTGCCGTTCCTTAAGCAGCTGCCGAGCCAGTTTGTGGTCCAAATGCTCTCCAACAACGTGCTCGAGTCGGTCATGCCGCCGCCCGTGTACGCGGAGCTGCTCGCCCACGTGACGGAGCTCAAGACGCGCGTGGGCGACCGACTCGTGCTCACGGGCCACAGTTTGGGTGGCGCCATGGCCGGCATGGTCGGCGCCAAGACCCAGACGCCGGCCGTGTCGTTCTCTGGCCCAGGATTGCTCTTCACGCGCGGCCGCTTCGATCTCTCTGAGGCCGCGATCCGCGACTACGTGCTCACGATCAAGCCGCGGAGCGACATTGTGCCGCAGGTGGACGAGCTCGGCGGGCTCGTGCAGGAGATCGAGTGCCGCCGCTCGAACCCGCTCGCGTGCCACAGCACGCAGACCCACCTCTGCGAGCTCTACGCGTCCTGCGGCGACAAGCGCAACCGCGACTGGTCCTCGGCCACGCAGTGCGTCGGCTACGTCAACCCGTCGGCCACGAAAGCCCCGATCAAAGCTTGAAGTGGAGAATTAGGTACTCACAGAGTGTAGGTGCGTACCTAAGAGTGTGTGTCGTTCGATTGGATATACAACGTAGTAATGCAAAGTGTCTCTTCAGGATCTGTTTCCGTGGAGTATCAATCTGTCTATCTCTTCGGATGGATCCGCTTGATGATGGTGGAGATACGCTGCGGCATCTGCGACGGTCGGATGTCGTGGGCTTCGCGCTGGTGGTGGGTTGAGATTAAAGCAGGTCTGGCCCTTGTACTAGAGCAGTACTGACCAGTCGCGTGCAGGTCGCTGTCGCATGGATATCGACCATCACGTCCCATCCGCGGTTCTACATGGTGCGTCGCATTTGGTCGCGATGGTCGAGACAGCAGTGGATAACACAGTGCGGTTTGTGGTGCTGTCTGCTGTCTCCAGGTACACAATGGCCGAAGCGCAGGCGTGTCGGCACGGGAATGGACTGCCCGGGCGACTGCGATCGCGGCCGCCACAGCGATCCGATTCTACGCGCTTGGCCAGACACCACTCCTTGTCGCCGTGGCCACCTACACAGCAGCGTTCGCCGTGATTACAGCGATTTGCTCTGCAAAGGAGGTGTGTCTCCATAGACGGTTCAGCTATCTGCGCTTGCTAGAACTGACACATCTCTTTCTCCAGCATCCCGCTGACTTTCCGCGCACTCTATGGTGGTCCATTGCAGTGGTCCTTGGGCTGTTCACGGTCTTGTCTGCATCGACAACCGACCAGCACGCCACGGCTGTCATCGTACGCGATCGCGTCACGCAGAGGAGCATACTGGAGCATCTGCTCGTCTGCGCACTCGCGACTGTGTGTGTGCTCACCTGGATCAACGAGAGCCACTACGCCTTTGGCAGCAGCCGGTCGTGGACGCGCCATCTTCGCCACGTGCTTGTAAACTCGTTTTTCCTAGGCGACGAGAAAGCCAGCGCCGCCCGAGCTCGCGCGTTCGCCGCGCTTTCGGGACTCATGGCAGCGTGTGCCGTACACACTGAAAAAGTACGTCAACGCCAAATACTCCAAGAAGACTCCTTGCTGACTGAACTTTGCCTGCACAGTGCTTGGCCGAGATCCTCGGCATCTGGGACCACGGCTTCGCTGACTTGGCGTCGCAGTCGACGCTTGCGCTGCTGGTGCTGCTGGCCACGGTCTGGCTCGTCACGACTGCACTCGAGTGCTACTGGTGGCACCACGCCATCCGCGTCGATCCATCTCAGGCGATTCCGCTGCTTCGCCCGTATCTACTCACTCGCATGGTGGTACGTCCTGGGTGGGATACCTCAAAGTCGTTGGGACTGTGTACACTGACCCCTTCGCCCTCACCTGCGCAGTTGGGCGTCGTCAAGGGCGTATTCTTCTTCGACGACATTCAGCCACACCGCACGCTGGTCGCGGCCGCTGGTCTAACAGGTACTGCAGACGTGTTGTCCCGACTGGTATGGTGAAGAAGGAACCAAGTGCTGACATGCAAGAGGAAAATGTAGCCATCTTCATAGGCCTCATCACCTTGAAGTTCCGCGCTCGGATCGAGCCCACGCGAGAGGACGACGGCGCCACGCCCATCCTGCTGGACGCAACCGAGTCACTTCTCGACATTCCCGCATCTCCCGTACCGCACAGGAGTGACTCGGATTCCGCAACGCCGCCATATCGCCCACCAGTCCAATTCCGGTTTGCATGAGGTTCGTACTATGGCTCTCCTTTTAAGTACGACTACTCTCACCAAGGCCGAAACAAGAAGAAACGCTAGACAGTAAGTACGTAACATGAGCACCGCCGACCATGTCGCGGCGATGGGGGCGGCGACGGCCGTCGCGACAGAGACGCCGTCAGCCACCGCACCCGAGCCGCCTGTCTACCGCATCCAGCTGCAGCCGCGCGCGCACGTGACCTTTGACGAGAGCGTCGTGGACAATGAACACCTCGGGCGCAAGAAGTCCAACAGTGCGTGTCTCCATACTTATCCTGCTCTCTCTCTCTCTCTCTCTCATCTCTCCATGTCCATGGCAATAGAGTGCTGCGTGTTCCACAAGAAGCGCGCGTTTGGGGAGAGCTCGAGTGAGAGCGGCGAAGACTCCGAGCACGACGACAAACAGAAGAAGACGCCCCACGGCGACACCTGCCCGCATCGCCACCGCAAGCCGCTCTCCCAGCGGCCCACAAAGCCGCAGCCGTTTGTGCCGGCCGACCAGCACTAGAGTGGCTGACCGTGGCAGAAGATCCGTAAGTTAGAAGAGAGAGACGCCAAGACAGAAAGAGGCATTTGGATTTGTGGCGTTTAGTGTTGGAGTTGGTTCGTTCTTGTCAGGGGGCAGATACAGGGCACTTGACCACACGAGCGGGTCCGAGTCCGCAGCACGAGGACTCGGTGCGCAGATGCTGGGGGAGCTTATGACGCCGGCGTGGCGCTGGTCGCTGGGGACGATTGGCCGCCGTTCGCGTTGGCGGCTTTGTCTTTGGCGTCCGCTTCTTTCGTCTCGTCAAGGACCTATAGGAACGAAGAACCCTCGTGAGCTCTCTCTTCACCAAACCCACCGACTGTATCTCTAGGGACGCACCGCGTAGTGGTCCACAATGAGCATGCAGTCAATGATGGCACGCGAGTTGAGCAGCGAGTTGTCCCAGAGGTTGAACAGGTGGAGCAAGAAGTTGTAGCGAAGCCCCGAGTCGATGATCCTACAGTGAGAACCATGAGTATCCCAACGCCAACGCATCACGACGACGGAGAGCGTACCATTTCCCGTGGCGCTTGGCGAATAACCGGCACGACGACGCGACCATAAAGTCGGCCAGTATTCTACAGCACCAAGAGACGGCATGAGTCGCCTTCCGTGTACTGCCATCGACCACCTTGAAACGCACCGGTTCTCCTTGACGTGGCGGTTCCACTTCTTCATAAACTCTTTCTCCTCAAGCGACACGTCTTCAAACTCATCCAGTAACTGATCCCACACATGCGTCAGTGCCTCTACCAAACTATTGAGATAACGACTGCAACGCACCCGCTCGCTCTGCTGCGTGATCCACTCTTCGTCGACATCGTCGTCGCTGTCGTAGTCCTTCTCGTGGTCCAGCACGACGGCCCCCGTGCGCGAGTGGAAGTACTGGCGCTGCAAGAGCGGCGCGTAGAACTCGTGCGACTGCTCGTCCTCAGCCGTGACCTCGTCCAGTTCCTCGAGCTCATCTAGCTTGGGCAGCCGGTCCATGGCTTCGTCCGTGGGCGACTTCTTGGACGCGAGTTTCTGGGCCGAGATAAACTTGAAGTGGTGCTCAATGCGGTCCAGGTCCTTGTCGTCGTCCAGCGTGAGCTCGCACAGCGACGCGCTGACGTTGGGCACCGAGAGGTCGCCACTGCCCGAGCCCTTCATGTTGCGCGGCATGACGTAAATGTGCGGCACGTTATCGTTGCCGGCCGAGACATGGAAGCGGAAGCGGCTGTGGGACGACACCAAGTGGGCCACGAGGCCCTTGAGCGAGCCCGCGTAGAGGTTGCACCAGGCGCAGGAAAAGTCGGGGCGCTTCTCGCTCATGCGGCGCAGCATGGCGTGGTAGAGGTAGTGGAACCACACTTGCGTCGTGCCTCTTCGCGTGTACGGCGACGGCTTCATGCGCTTGGGCATCATGAGCGTCGCACCCACGTCGTCCTTGGTGTTGATATAGTCGCGCGTCCACTTCGTCTCGACAATCTTCTGGAGACGCGCCATTTGCGCCGTCTTCACGGGCTTGTCCCAGACCACGCGGAACTGCAGCTTCACTACTGTAGTCGTTCGCACCCCTGGCATTAGTCTCCCACCAATAATTGCTCGTCAATAATTGCACCGGACCAACCAACCTCCACGCATGCCGGCGGCCACGGCCGGCAGTTCAATATTCAACACGCCGGTTCTTCGCCGGTTCAAATCCACGCGCAGCATGTGGCCGTAAAGCGGCTCGCGACCGCCCACGCGCGCGCGCAATAGCTCTGCGCCCATGACGGGCTTGACGTCGTTCCCTGTGCCGGGCGTCGCGAACGTGTACTGCGTCTCGCCTGTGAGCTTTTCGACCACGTCGTTGATGCGCACGACCTGGACCGTAATGACGGCAATGTCGGCCGTCGCGCGCGCAAACTGCTTGGGCAGGCGCACGTCCTTTCCACACGGCACTGCCGGAATAAGAAGCGACAGCGCATTAGTGGGGGGTCTGTGGAAGTCACTCTCTCTCTCTCCCTCCACGCACGTACCTAGCGTTAGACATGACGCCACGAGATCAAACGAATTGTCGGCAAAGCGGCGGCCGTCGGCCGTGTACAGGGAGAAGAGGAGACCGACTCGGATGCCCTCGCGCTTGAAATGGTCGATCGACTCGGACGTCATGCCGATCTTGAACTCGCGCAGCGTGGCGCCCGCGGGCTCGCGTTTCGCGGTGGCCAGCGAGGAGCTCTTTTTGAGCTCTTCGCTCTTGTCGGTCAGCGTCTTGCTCTGGCGTTGTGGGTTTACCAATCGGTAGCTGAGCGTGCGCGGCAGGAAGAGCGGGCAGTGGAGGTGCTGCACTTCGAGCAGCTTGTAGAGCGCCGTGGGGCCGTGGTACGTCGCGGCAAACTCTTCCTCCATTTCCTCCTCGCGCTGGCGCAGGCGGCGCTCTTTCGGCGCGGCCCTGCGGTCGTCGCGGTCGTCGCGCTTGCGCTTGCCGTTGGCGTCGCCGCCATTCGCGTGGCCATTGGACGCGCTCATGACTTCCGTGTTCGGACCTCCACTAAGTGCTGAAGGGCGGGGAGAGCCCAAGCGCGCGCGCGTTCCCTCTATTGATCGATTATCAGATCTGAGGACTTGCGTTATAGCATCACCACGATCTTGAAGTGAGCAACGGTTGGAATGTATTTTCTGCCAATCAGAGTCGGTGGTGTGGTACACACTAAGGGTCGCCCAGGAAAAAAGAGCTCCCACGGGATCATGGACGCATCTCCCTCTCCGCGTCCACGGCAGCCGCGCGTGCCCACGACCGGCCGCGTGGACGACTCGGAACTCGGTCTCTCGCTCGCTCGGCGGCTCCACATCAGTGCTCGACGCCTGCCCGTGGAACGCAGCAGCAGCATGACGCTCTCGACCAGCGCGCCGCTGCGCAGCGTCACGGCGCGGCCGCTCGCGCACATTTCGACGACCCACAGCGCAGCAGAAACGCTCGCCAACGACCTGCGGGCTCCTCCTCCGCCACCGCCACCACCGCTTCCGCCTGCCGACCCGCTCGATGCATCGGCCGTTCCACCCGCGGCCGATGCCCCGCCGCTGTCGGCGTCCATGCGCTCGTTTGCCGTGATTATCTGCAACGAGTGCTTCTACTTGGAGTTCCCGGGGTGCGATATCCACGGGATCCTGTACACGGAACGCGCGCTGGGGGCCAGCGACAAGGGCAGCGCGACTGCGTCGCCCGTGAGCGGCAGCAAGCCGCCGGCAGGAGGAGGAGGAGGACACCCGCCGCCACTAAAGGTCCACGCCAAGTGCCCCAAGTGCACGGCCGCGACCAACAACGTGCGTCCGTTCCGCGAAGGCTGCCGCCGCTGCAAGGCCGAGACGACCGTGCACATGTGGTGCTCGACGCTGAGCGAGATTGCGAATGCGCACGAGGCGTTCCCGCTCGGCGCGGAGGAGATCGCCCACACGGCGCTCACGTGCGAGTCGTGCCAGAGCGTCGTGTTCCCTCGCGCGCGCGAGTCGCTCACGATGCGCACAGCGGACCACGCGATGACGGCGTCGAACGGCAAGCCGCTCAAGGTCTCCAACTTCCAGCTCAGTATGCCCCACGTCGAAGGCTGCGCGCGCAAGGGCATGCCGCTGCAGTCCGTGTCGGTCCAGCTCACCAAGAGCGAGCTCAAGTTTGTGCTCGAGCGCATCGAGCAGTGTCCGTTCACGCCGCGCATCCAGGGCGGACCGCAATACCGCAAGCGCAAGCAAGAGGTCGTGACGCAGCAGAACCACGCGCACCAGGTGAGAAAGGGAGAAGTCCCGTTTGCATGCGGAGGAGAGTCCTGATGGGATTCTGCTTGGTGTAGATCTACCTCCGTTTGCTGAGCACGGTCGTGAAAACGTACGATCCGCTGTCTCCGAATGCCTTGGACCCGCTGCAAAAGGTGCGCTCGCCGTTGGTCACGCCCTGCATCAGCGTTGTGGACGATTAATGTCGTGCTGGTCGGATAGATTGTTGCGCTCTTTGATCGCATGGAGCCGCTCACGCTGTTCCACGAGTGGTCACCGCCGCGGGTTCTCTCGCAGACGCAGCACAAGCCGACTCGTGTTGAAGCCAGTTCGACGCTCGACGATCTCCACAGTGCGGATTGGTACCAGCAGAGCCGTTCGTGGTTTCGTTCTGTCGTTCAGGGGGCTGATGCTTTTTCCTGGTATATTATGGTAGTGTGCTTTCACCGGACGAGTCCATGTGGCGACCAACGGCCGATTTGAGCCCACCGCCGGCAAGCGAGTCGCTGCAGTTCCATTTTAGTCTGCCCGTGGCGATGGCGGCCATCATGCTCCTGTGGGATATGGACTTTCGACCAGCGAAATACGCCGTCGTGGTCTCAACAGAAGACGGTGCAGTAGACACGGTCGCGGTTGTCGTGGACGGACGCACGCACGAGACCGTGCTCTTCGCTCAGGTGAGTTGTTCTCTTCATCCCAGCAGGTATTCTAAGCTGACGGCTCACGTCTGTATCAGCGGACGGGTGTAGTTTGTGTGCGAGTCACGATCTTCCCAGACGCAAACAAATGTACTTCCTTCTTTTCCGGAGCAGCTCCACCTCGTCTGACACTAACCCGTATCTCGAATGTCTCTAGCCATCACGTGTGGTCTCAAGTCGGTCGTGTTCCACGAAGCCGGTGCCGGGGGTCTCCACACGCCGGCCGAAGAGATTCTCCACCGTCTCCAGCAGTGGCTGCTTCGCGCATCCCTCTCCTCCGTCGAGAAAGTTCGCGACACTGCTCTCATTGGGCTGCAGAAGCTCACGCTTGCGTGTGGCTCCTTGTGCGGACTCGTGCAGCTCGCGACGGCACTCGTACTGAATGTCGCGTGGGACGAGGCGACCACGCCGAAGGGGCTTGATGAGCAAGAGTGGAACCGCCTGGATCGCTTGCAGCTTTCTGTCCATGATTCCACCAAGGCGTTCGTCGCGCAGCTCGCAACGAACGTGCTCAAGATCATGGTGACGAATGACACACCCGACGCTGGTGAGAATTCGCTCGTGGAGAGGCACGTGCTGGAGCAGATGAAACGAGCGATCGAAAAGCCAGGCTCTGCTGAGGCGCAGGAGCCTACCGTTGAGCTGCCTTCCCCACCACCGGCCCCGACGTATCTTCAAGTGCCTTCTCCAAAGGCGGTGTGTGCGTCGAATGAGGTGAGAATGCATGCGGCTCGTTTGATGAACAAAGGAGGTGACTCATGTTGGAAGGTGACTGTGGTTTGACAGGGCGAGCAGAGTGAGAGTCCGCTGTACCCGTACATGACAATGGCAGCGTGTCAAGGCGCATTCACTGAATCCATCACACGCCGATCCCAGGTACACTCTATGACGGCCACTGGTGAACCCGCTCGTGCTGACGTCCACTCGTGTCGTCTGTAGGTGGGCATGGTGGTCTTGATGATCCTCAGTGAACTGTCGGCGTGGCAAATGAAGCGCATGCAAAAGGCGGAAGAGTACGCCGGCAAAAAGGAGGAAGAGCTCATGCAACTCGAAGAGCCGTTCTCCGTCGAAGTGCGGCCGCAGTTGTTTGATCTCACGCACCGCTTGCTGTGCCACGTGCTTTCCATGTGGGTGGCCGCGCCCGTCAGCCCGTTCTCGGATGCGGATGTGACCAGCGAGGAGACGAAACGGGAAGATGCCGATCTTTGCGAGAGCGAATTCGACCAGGAAGTGGAAAGCACGCTCGGCGTCGACTTGTACAACATGCTCCTGCATTCGTTTGGAGAGCTCGGGGCGGCATTGGGCGAGTTGGGATACTTGGGCTCCTCGGAACAGAACCGCCGACCGACCTTCACGCCCGACGTCATGTGCGTGAGCATTCTCCAAATCATCACGTCTAACATTCGGCGGTTGGTCTTGTCGCGCGTTGATCCGGCCGAGGTGGGCATCACCACGTCGAAGTCACTGGGGCAAGCAGACTTGCTCTCGGCGCCACCGGCGCTCCAGCCCATGGTCACGACGCTCGAGCAGTTGATCGCACTCGGCACGAAACGCTCAGACAAGTTCTTCCCGCTCTCGCTGAAAGCGGCGGCGGCCGTGGAGGTCGGCATGGAAGCATTCTACCCTTCGGCGCATCAACGCACGACGCTGCTGCGGTCGCGCATGGGCAAGGGTGCTACGCTCGAGGTGCAAGTGCGGTGGCCCGTGCAGGAACGCGACCAAGAGGACCCGCGCTATGAGCGACTCATTCTCATGCTCCAGTTTGAATGCATCCGCATGGGCTTTACCCACGCGATCCGAGGACGATGGCAATTCTTCATGCACTTGATTGTCGAGGTGCCGGCGCTGCAGGACACGGAAGACGTGCTCCACACGCACTTTGCGTCGTGCATCCAGCAAGCAGGCTTCTCCTCGTGGCAAGTCGTCGCTGGCGCGCAAGAGATCTCGATCAATCTGCAACGCCATCTCCACTGGAACCGCGTGGAGAAGATGTCGCACGATTCGGGCTCGGGCTGGATTCGCGTCTACCCCCGCGACGTCGCGAGATTCGACGATGTCTTGACTGACGTCGACCTGTTCCTCTCGGACCATGACAAACGATACGCCGCGAAGACCGCAGCTAGACCCTAAGGCTCAGAGGATCGATAAACAGATGAATAGCAGCTTGTCGTGTTGAATTTGGTCGGTGTGGAACTCAAGCATGCGCGGGTGCCGACGATGCTGACTTATCTACGCCACGAGCAATGAGCGTCACCGCAGCCTTGCCCGTCACCGTGTATGCCACCAAACAGGTCGCAACCTTGCCAGCTGCCTTGGGCGTGAACGTGACGGGGACTTCGATGAACTTGCGAGCCTGGAGCGTGGTTGGTTGGTACATGCAGCTAAAGGGCTCTTGAAGAGCTTGGAGAAAGACGGTCATCGGTGCGTCGGAGCCATTGCAGATATACACTGGCACGTGATGCGACTCACCGACGACACAGCTCCCGCATTCCACAGCGCGAGCGTGGAAGTACAAGCCGCGTCGATTCACTTTCTTGGTGTAGTAGAACGAATCGGTTTGTGCCGAGATGGTCTGACGAACTCGAGCAGCTTCGTCAAACGTCGGAAGCTTAGCCAATGCGTTGTGATCGATCACGACACTGACTTCCCTCGACAGCATGTCGCCCACAATGACTGTCATCGATCCGCACCAGTCGCGGCGTTCACCGTCGTCGAACTGGAACGGGCAACAAATCGGCTGAACATTGATCCTCACCTCTGATCCGGCCGTGAGCGATCCTCGGGTCTTGGATAGTTGGAGATGCTCGTGGGAACTCTTCACTTGGAATTCAATCGATTCGGTTGTGGTGTTGGTGATCCGAATAGATTGTCCGCTGACCACAACATCCTGTCCGTTCCCACTCGAAGCTTTCGCGAAGCGGAGAAACGTAGGAGTGATTTGTACGCCTGCGAGCGCCTTAGCAGGGAGCTCTGTCACGCGTGGTTCGCGGGCGGCACTCTTGATAGTTTGAGCTTGAGGTCTTGAAGGCTTGGGTCGGGGAAGCCCAGGAGACAGTTGCAAGTCGCCTCGCACACTTGCCTCGATCAGCACCTCGTACGGCTCATGTAGACCGTCGATCCCGACGGCACGAAACTGGAAAATGCCGGCGACCACTCCTGGCCGAGACGCGTCAAATGTTACCGTGAAAGCACTTCTTGACCGCGGTTGGAGCTCCAGGACAGCGGGGGTGACCGAAAACTGCTGGCACCCGGTGCTCAACGGAAGCAGTGAAACGCAAATGCGGCCAACTCTGCTGCTTCCATTCGAGAACACGATCTGCTCACTCATGTGCTCACCAACAGTGCACAAGAATCGTCGACATCTTCTCGCCATCTACACGGACGAAGGTTGACAGGTCAGATACCGCATCAGATTTGGGTCCATGCAACGGCCATGTTTACCTGGGTTGGAACTGAAGCAGCCAACGGGAGAGAATTAAGACTCGCTTTGATGGACGCACGATCGTGCTCCTTTTTCTTGGGGACCTCGACAGTTTCAATTCTCATTTCCTTTCGTCTCGGAGGAATTCTTGCCGAGGTGTAGCTCTCAAGGCTTTCGCGCTTCTGGGGCTCTAGTGTACGTGCTGCTGCCTCGAGGGACTGGCGCATCGAGTCTCTTCGAAAGGTAGTCTGTTCAACCACAGCGACCGTCAGTACGACCGTAGATACGTCTCCCAGCCCATTCCATAGCTTACCCCATGTTGAACCTCCTGGGGTCTTGGCGGTACTCGTGCGTGAAGAGAGCTTGTTTCAATCTCGTTACGATCTGTTCTACTTGCTTGATCACGAGTTTGCGACTCTACAGATCGAACATGCCGTGGTGCCTGAGTATACTTGTTCACGCGGGCGACAACTTCGGACTGATCATTTTTGCCGGCCTCGTTCACATGCAGCCGTGCTCCTTGCGACTCCGCGTCAGCGACGCTCATGGTCGCCATCATCTCTTCGATAGCCATCGTCTTGCCAGCAGTATGAGACTCATGCATTTGTGCTGCAGGCTTCGACGCGTGAAACTGTGTGGGCTGCCGAGTGCTCCTCTCTTGGACACGTGCGTCATACACGGGCACGCAATCATCGTGATTATGTTCACTTCTTACATCACGGAACTCGTCCCCTTGTTCTGCAGGTTTCGCTGGGTTGTTGTACGTGGGCTGCATGTTGCTCCTCGCTTGCACATGCAAATCAGAGTCAGACATGCGATCCACTTGAACTCCTGCACTGTGCACGTCGGGATCCTTTGTCCATCTGTGCGGATCTCGATCATTCGAATCGGAATGTACCAGACCATCCCGTTCGTCTGCACGATCGACCACGCCGACTGGAAGCTTGCGCATTGTCGACTCCAGTTCATCAAGTGCTGGATCAAAGTCGGCGACGCTGTCTGCGCTCTCGAAAATCGTGGGCCGATGCATCGATTCGAACGTCTTTTTCTGAAGGAGCGATTCGAACTCGTGGAGTGCTTTTTTGATCACGTGCGGCCCGGCATGCATCGCTCTCTCCGCGCTGTGAGGTCGGGACGGAGAAGCTGACATGTCTGGTACTTTGCTAAGCGCGCTGGCGTTTGCGTCAATGGCTTGCTTTGCCTGACCACTGTGGTTCACACCTTCCGAGTTGTAGAGGGACGCGTCCATTTCGGACAAGCTAAAGTCGTCCGTCGGCAGTCGCTGGCGTTGCTAGACCATGACAGCGTACAACCCGTTAGACGCCCATTTCGACATGCTTCTTGCCACGCTCCCGACCAACACACCTGTAGAGCCCTGGACGTGTTCGGTGTGAGCACGACGCGATGGTCCACGTGAATATCGGACTCGAAGGACATCGCCGTATTCTGTGCATTCCACACGTGGTCACCAACGTATTGTGCGTCAACGGCGGCGATTACTGAGTGACTCACCGACGCGGAGAAAGACGCTGGGGTTCGGACGCTGTTGGAGACACTGCCGCGGACTTTCGCGTTGAGTGGCGCCTCAAAGTCGACCGGGATCGATTTCTGTAGATATGGGGGGGAGAATGAGCCATTAGAACGGTTCCTATACAAGCCCACTTGTGGGAGAATACGGTGCCGACGTACTTGAGTTGTGTGCTTGGGCGACGAGAACTCCACTTTATCCATGTTGCGCGACTTGGGGATGAAGATCGCGCTCGCGCGGCGGTCATTCACACTGGCGATGCCTTCGTCGTCGCTCCACCCCATCTCCACATCGCCGCTCTCCGTCGCTTCGCGCAGGAAACTGTCCTCCCCGGGTTTATGGTCGGCCATGAACGCCTCTATTAAATCCAGTCTCCCCATCGTCAGCATCGCCGTTTCCACACCAGGAAGGCGACTCTGCGACACGTACCAGCGTCCACGAACTCGTCGCTGTGGACAGAGCCTTCCCCATCAACCGGGTCGGTCTCCTGCGGCCGTTCCTCGTCCATCGCGAACGGAAACGATGTCGGGAAGGGCGCGCTGTCCCTCTCGTCGGCCGCCTCGTGGCTCTGCGGGAAGCCATCGAGCGGCGGCAGATCGAACGGGTCGTCCTCGCGTGTGGCCGCGTGCCCTGACGGCGTCCGGTGCGAGGCCTGGAGGCCGCGCGAGTCCATCGGATTCCACATGCCGACCGCTTCCCGCGCGATCGCTCCAGCCACTTTGAATTCGTTTTGTTGGGGTTTGGTCACCAAGTTGGTGTGGGGCAAAAGGGCAGAGTGATGGTCCCGTTTGCGCTGGAAGAAAAAGTGGGCAAACTGACTCGGAATCTACTGAAATACGATGCCCATAGTGTTGAGACCCCAATGCTGGGGGATGATGGTGACGATGGCTCTGTTACTACTTATATACCACGGCAGCCACCGTTCAATGCTGGGAGTGTTACCACAAGGCCGTGAACGCTCTCCGCGAGGCGACATCTCGATGTGCACTCAGTGTGGTACACCGAGTCCCCCGAAAGAACTGAAGGATGCAGAATGGCCAGACCCTGTAGATGAGTATCGACAGAAATGCTCATTTGCTGTGGGTGATTTACCCTAAAAAGTGGTAGTTCCGCTCGGGCTCGGCGTCATCGAGCTCCCGTAGCTGGTCCAAGAGCGACTCGTTCTCGCGTGGTATCCACAGCGTCGGCCGCCGGAGAATCGTGGCGAACCACCGGTTCCCAAACACGCTTTGATCGAGAAGCGCTCTCTCATACTGCGGCTTGAGCTCCGCCGACAGCGCCTCGAGCCGTTCCTTGAGCTGGGCCTGCCGCCGCTTGCGCCGGTTGTGGTGCCGACCGAGCAGCTTGACCTCGAGCGCCGTCTTGCCGTTGTCCATCTTGATGGGGAACCAGTGCGTCCGTTCCCAGATCGCGACCACGTTTTTCTCGAGGAATTCGTCCTGCAGGCGCACGAGCGAGTCGTAGTTGGTGTTCTTCCCGGCCGGGCGAATCTTTGGCCAGTGGGTGCGGAACAGCGTCCAGGGCTTGGTCGCATACAGATCCTCGATCGCGTCCGGAGAGACGTAGAGAAACTGGCCGTACGTACCGGCATCTACCACGAAACAAAAGACGGGTGTGAGCAAACCCGTTGGTATCGAAATGGCTGATAGGAAAGAAACGAACCGTTTGTGGTGGTGCCGTCTTGCGCTTGGGGCTGCAACGCCTTCTTTGGCTTGGTCTCCGCGATGGGGATCTTGTCCTTTTCTTTTCTCTGGTGCATGTTGAACCTCGCAATGGCGATCTTGTCTCGCCGCGACTGGGCACGCACCGAGTTCTTGACGATCAACTGGTGCGGCAACGGGTCGATCGAGTCGTTCTGGAGAAGGTAGTTTTCAAAGATGCCCGCGAGCAGCTCGGGTGTGTCCTTGCGGTCAAAGTCAAAGTTGCTCACGAGCCACTTCTTGCAGTCCCCCACGTTGAACTTTTTCACATTCTCGACGGCATTGAGCCGCATTTTCAGAGCATGCTTTTCGGCGTCCAACTGGTCCACGACGGCCTCCAGGCTCTCGATCTCGTCTTGTAGCTCCTCGAGCGCATGAGAGCTCGGGGGCGGCGGATCCTCGAGCCGCTCGTGGCCCGTGATACCCGTCGCCAACTCGTCCGTGTCCTCGGACGGTGACGCTTGTACGGGCCCACTGCGTTCGGGGGACGCTTCTCGCTGCGGTTCCGGGGCACCAGGCACCCGGCGGACTTGGGGCTGTCCCCAGCCGGCGTCCTCCAGGGTCCTCTTGCCACTCATGGAGCTATGGCTGTGCTAGAGCCCCACGTCGCCTGCGTGGCTGCTGCCGGAGACGAAGGGCGACGTCTGGATCTTGGACCTTCCAGGAACCGCTCGCTGGGGGCAGCTACGTACGTCCAGGGACCTCCAAGCCGAATGAATGTCCTAGTCGTGTGTCCTCCGTGGAGTTGGAATGCGAGAAAGAAAGGGTAGGAAGAGTAGTACTATATCGCCTTGATCAGTGGCCCGTCCTAGGTTTCTTTCGATCAAACGAATAAGAAAAGTAATTGGTTTCGTGTGCATCCACAGTACAGTACTACATACTCAAAACCGTGGATAAATTATTTTCTCAGTCACTCAATTATCTTCACGCACAGACTCCACAATCACCACCACCTCTATCGTTCGAGGTTGCTAAAAAAAATCTACGCTTCACAGCGCTTGGTCTTGCCCGTGGCCTTGGTGTTCGAGGCGGCAGGTGTTGGGGCTGGCGCGGGGGCCTTCGATGCAGGCGCGGGGGTCGGAGCCGACGGCGCAGATGGAGTAGCTCCCGGAGTTGGTGTGGCACCCACAGCTGGCTTGGCACTGGTCATGGCCGGGGTCATAGAAGGCGTCGGGGTGGGAGTCGCTGCAGGGGCAGGCGAAGGCGACGCCGAGCCGGGCGCCTTGGCTCCAGCGGCGCTGCACTGGCCAAACGCTTCGTTGATGACCTTCTTCATGTTGACGCCGCCAAGGATGCTGATGGTGCAGTCCGGGATATCCAGCTTCTGGAGCGTCGCAAAGACAGCCTTGCAGCTCTCGCTCCCGCACAGCTTGGCCGTCTGCTCCTTGGTCGGAGCGCCCGGCGGCGGTAGCAGCTCGAAACCCGTATCGGCGCTGCACTTCTTCACGTTCGCGTCCGTCTCGAGCGGCTTGACGAGGCTGAAGATCTTGATGAGGTCGCAGTCCGCCGGCTTGGCGTCCTGAGCGGCCGCCGTCGACAGCGCCAGCGCCGCGAACGCGCATACCATGGTCCAAGCCTTCATTATGATGGTGTTGTCGCTTAAGTATTAGTAGGCTTAGCAAGAAAGTCGGAAAGTGGAGGGCTCCGTTCGCTGTCAGTCCTCTCCGCCCCCACTGAACCTCCACCGCGAGACCACATGGAAAGACAGTCTCGTTGACAGTGTCACATCCATCTTCTATGGAGATCGCTGAAGCGTTTCGGCCGGTCCGTGTAGGGGCGTGGGTGGTAGAGGCGTTCGTATTGCCGCGCTTGACCTCATGAGCGAGAGAAGAGTGTGGATATCTGACTAACAGATCGCCAGCTGGAATGAGAGAGTCAGTGAGCAGTTCAAGACTACAGGCTGGTGGGTCCTTCAGAACAATAGTAATACTAGCCCGTGCGACTTTACAGTCATTGGCTGTACAGTACAGTACCCCATCGCGTCGGCATTCACAACAAAACCAATATTATTGGACCGGCTCCTTCATCGAGAAGAAGAGTTCAGCAAACAATAACCTTGTGAAAACCAAGTCAGAGTTGTTAACGGTTATGATAGATATGAAAGTTAGCAACTCACAATAGAACTCATGAGCCAGTTCAGCGATGGCAGTTCTTCTGTTTATCTTTCGCTGACTGGCGATGCGAGAAAGTGACCCCAGCTGGAGGCGGGTTGAGAGCGAGATAATCCCTAGACGACACGTCGTGGTGGCACAGATTTGCTGAAGCTACGAGGCAGTCGTGGCGGGTTGCAGCTGAAGCCACATCGCATTTCTCAACGTGTGGGTTCTGCTGGATCATCCGGAGAACTTGTGTCGTAAAGCCTCCCAGAGCACCTCTACTATAGGTTTTCACTAACTCACGCATGGTACTAGCCTCATGGAGCCACACTTCAGAACTGCTGAACAGCTCACCCGACTTTCATCAAGCAATTCGTTTTAGTGTGGAGTTGTCGCGATACTATCAATACTACGTCACCACCAGGTACAAGTTGCACGCAGCCGCAAAGGTTGTGCCGCACAACCTTCGTCTCATTTCTTGAGCTGCTCGAGTCGAGCATGACAAAACTGCTCTCTTACCGGTATCAATGAGCTCGTCTGTTTCTGCCAAAACAAGGTTGTGACGTTTGTGCTAAAACAAGGTGATACTTTGGTTGGAAGTCGAGAGATACGCTTCAGAGTGTTGGTCGACGTCGTTCCTGTAGCGTCAACACCCAACGCCACCACCAACTCAAAAGAATCCGACGGACGGACGAGAGACCTTGGCAATGACTGAACAGGCCTCCAACGATTTAAAGGCCAACGGCGCTATGCCAACGGCTACCGGAAGTGGGAGTGGCGGTGCAAGAAGCGTTGCCATGTCCACCGCGAAGTACCCACGCGACCAGCGGCGCCACTTTGTCGCTGGAGCGGTGGGCGGTATGACCGCAGCGCTAATGACCTCTCCGCTGGAAATTGTGAAGACACGCCTGCAGATCCAAGGTGGACGGTGCGCGCTGATGCATTGATGGTGTTCTTGATGCCCGGAGAATATTTGCTGAATTGGGCGTTCTTTTCTCTCTTTTTTGCAGCGAGTCGTTCAAGGGTGCCACCTCGCCGACTACGTTTGGAGTCATGCGAACAATCGTCAAGAACGGTGCGTGACTTGTCCACACAAGCACCGAAACCACCATTGCTTACAGAATTTCGTGCTATTCCTCTAGAATCGGTGTTTGGTCTCTGGCGTGGAATCACGCCCACGCTGGTAGGCATCATCCCAGCACGGGCCATCTACTTTGGCAGCTACTCGCGCTTCAAAGAGTTCTTCGCCAGCAACGGATTGCAGGGTCGGATATTCAATTTTGGTGCCGCAGCGGCCGCCGGCTCCCTCTCGGCAACATTGGTGTGCCCGATTTGGGTCGTCAAGACCCGTTTCCAGCTCATGCCAGCCCGTACCGAATTGGTCGCGACTCGTCCGAACATCTTGTCGGCCGGCTTCAATGCCGCTTCGCAGCGAACCATGGCGACGCTCGCCAAGCCGCGCGCGGCGAGTATCACGCAGGTTGCTTTGGACATGTACCGCACGGAAGGTCCGCGTGCCTTCTTTCGGGGCCTGTCGGCCTCGTACTGGGGCATCTCGGAGAGCGCCATCCAATTTGCTCTCTACGAAGAGTGCAAGTCACACATTGACGAGCCCAGCAACACCAAGTACTTTCTCGCAGCCGGTGTCTGCAAATTCTTTGCTGCGGCGCTCACGTATCCTCACGAAGTCGTGCGCACGCGCATGCGCGACCAGCGCGCACCCGTGGGCTCCAAGGAGCTCAAGTACGTGCAGAGCGAGTGTGTGGGCACACGGTCAACATCACCGCTTCTGACGGCCGTATCTTTCTGTGCTGATTTAGGTACCGCTCCATGCTCCAGTCGATCGCGACCATTTTCCGAGAGGAAGGCTCGCGCGGTCTTTACGGTGGCATGCCGGCGCATCTCATGCGCGTCGTGCCCAACGCTGCCGTCATGTTTCTCGTCGTCGAGATTATCACGCAGCAAGAGAAGGATGCATGAAAAAGAGCCCCACCACCCAAAAATAAAAAGATTTTTTAGAACCCTTCACGACAAGAACGTTCTGGCCAATCACAATCGAGCATCCGGCAAAGGCCCTGCTGAGAGTGGCGAATCAGATATGAGTGTGCGGCTCCTCCATTCAATCGGTGACGGTATTCTCAGACTCAGATGCAGATCAGACCGGTCAGACCCTCTCATTGGCCACTGCCAAGAGCTACGGGTTTTTCAAGGCACTGGCCATGCCCAGACATCAATTCCATCGTCAACCCACACGTCGCGCCTTCCCCGCCATTCTCTTCCCGACCACCATGGCGTCGCTCTCTGCTCAGATCAAGAAGCAGGTCGAGTTCTACTTCTCTGACAGCAACTTCCGCCGCGACAAGTTCCTCAAGGAAGAGACCAAGCAGCGAGAGGGTGGCTTCGTGCCCTTCTCGGTGCTCTTCACGTTCAAGAAGCTCGCGGCGCTGACCACGGACCCGGCCGAGCTCCAGACGGCGCTCGACGGCTCGGACGTCGTCGAGCTCAACGAGGCCAAGGACGCGCTGCGCCGCAAGCACGAGCTCCCTGAGAACGATGACAGCGCCACGCGCACAGCCGTGCTCGCCGGGCTTGGTGCCTCCATGCCCACGGTCGACGAGATCAAGGAAGCGCTGGTCGCCGTCAACGCCGAGCCGCTCTACATTTACCGCAAGCAGTTCAACAAGAAGTTTGCCGGTGTCGTCCACGTCGAGTTCAAGGACGTCGAGACGCTCCAGCGCGTGCAGGCCGAGGCCGACAAGATTGTGATCTTGCGCCACTCGCCGGCCGTGCTGCCGCTGAGCGAATTCAACACGCTCTCGGCGGACGCGCAGGCCGAGTTTGAAAAGTCCACGCGCTCGATGCTTGTCGCCAAGGACGTGCCGATCAAGCACATCACGGCCTACCTCGACGCCTTTCAGCCCGTGTGGCAGGAGGACGCCGTGCTGCGCTCGCGCATCAAGTTTGTCACGGCGACCAAGGAACTGTACGTGCTCTTCACGCAGCCGGCGTTTGCCCAGACCGTGTTTGATCTCATCAAGACCAAGCACGCGATTGTCATTGACGGCAAGACGCTCGAGTTTGAGCTCGTGACGGATGCCGACGCCATTGCGGCGCGCCCGCGCACCAAGAAGGAGGATAAGAAGGACAACAAGCGCAAGCGTGAACCCGAGGGCAAGGCTATCCACATTTCCAACATTGCGCCGCGTGTGCGCATGGACGACATCAAGAAGCTCATTGCGCGGGCGATGGAGCCGACCGAGCGCTCGCCGTTCATCGAGTTTGACGGCATGGACCAGGCCAAGTTTGTCGTCAACGACGTCACGCGGGCGACCGAGCTGTTTGAGAAGCTGTCGGCGCTTGAGGATGCCGAGCTCGGCGGCCAGAAGGTCGTGTTCCACCTGCTGGCGCCGCGCGAGGAGCTCAAGGTCGAGATCCAGTACGAGAAGGGACTGATCGTAGAGTTTGACGGCGTTGAAGGGGAGGTGTCGCGCGACGACATCAAGAACACGATCAACGAGAAGCTGGGCGCCGACGCCGAGGAGGGACAGGGTGTGGCGTTCATCAAGTACCAGATTGGTGCCAAGAGCGGCCACCTGCGTGTCGCTAGCACGGACGCCGCGCTGAAGGTTGTCGAGATCCTCAAGGCCGGCATCGACGTCAACGGTGTCAAGCTCAACTCGGCCAAGCTCTTGGACGGCGAGGAGGAGAAGCAGTTTTGGGAGGAGGCTCGCAGTGCGCGCAGCAACCGTTTCAAGCAGAGCCAGAAGAACAAGCAGCAGTTCAAGCGCGGCCGTCGGAACTAGGTCGAGTACCTCCGTGCTCTCCTGCGCCGTCGTTCTGTATTCGCCACACGATATTCCCGCACTACTTACTACATAGTAATTGACTTTTACGGTTCATTGTTGATGACCATGGTCCATGTTTTTAACTATCTCGCGCCAGAAATGCGCTTGCTGCGACTGCTTGTGGGTCTCCTCCGGAGCTCAGCTGATGGATTAATGCTTGCAACTTGGAGTGCTTCTTCAGTTCAGTGGCCTGCGAGAGTTCCCAGAGAATGAACTAATTGTTCGACCACTAAACCGTACCAAGTTCGACCAATAAACCGTACCAAGTGGCGAACTTCCTCTTCACACTTGCGAATCTGGTCGTCCTTGGATTCAATCAGCAAGTGGTTTTCGGCCACTCGAATCTCCCACATCGCGGCTTCCGACTCGTGTTTCCGATGCGCTTTGCGTAGATCGTCCAACTCCCGACTCGCGTTGCGACGCTTGTCTCGCTCGTCTTCCAATGCACTCTGGCTGATTGCCGCCGTTTCTTCCAGCCTCTTGGCCTGTGTATTCACAAAGATCCTTCATACGAATCGAATATGTCGACCAATAGCTGCTCAAATGGACACGCACCTTTCTCTCGAGTTGATCAACCATTTCCTTCTTCTCTTGCAGTCGAGACTGGAGAGAAACATTGAGCGACTCCAAGCTAGAGAGCTCGTCTCGCATCCCATCTGTGTCCCTCATCAACGCGTCTTTTTCATCCATCAAGGCCTTGTGAGCTTTCGAAAGCAATACGAGCTCCCGAAAAGTGCTCTCCTGCGACTCGGAACGGTCATGCAAATCATCTTCCAACCTCTATGCAGACGCACAAGTGATGAGCATGCGCCAGATCAGACCCGCAGCAGAACAGTGTATAAAAACACCTTGATTGTCTCGTGTGCTCGCTCGATTTCCTCGCGCTGGCCTGTAAACTCGCCCGATAACGCGGTCAGTTCGTCTTGCAGTGTTTTGATGTCCTTGTCCCGAAGTTTCATCTCTTCCAGTGTGATGGAATATGTCTGCGCGATTTCATCGAGGCGGACTTCAAGCACATGCACTTTGCGTTTGAGCTCGGTGTTTTCATCTTCAAGCACCATCCGCTTAGTTCGATTCTCTTGAAGTAGCTGCTCGCGGTGCTGCAAGGAACCCATCTTCTTGTTCATGACTTGAGCGAGGCTCTCACACTGGGCATTGACCTCGCGTAGTTTTGTTTCATAGATTTCCCGCGTTTTCGTGAGCAGGTCATCTTTTTGCTTGAGCTGGTCCATGAACTTGCTTTTGATATCCAAGATCTCTTGGTCGTGTCGTGACTTCACGTCGTCTTGCATGCGCAGCGACTGTTGGATTTCATTTTGGAGCCGTTCGATCGTTTTTGCGTGAGCTTCCACGTTTGATTCCAGAGAAGAGATGGTCGATTGAAGATTGTCGGTGGACTCGTTCACCCGCTGGCCGACGCTGATGATTCCTTCGGCCAGGCCGAGAGCCTGGAAACGCTTGTTGCTGGATTGCGCCATGAATTGATTAAACAGTAGCAGAGTCTCGACGACCAGGTCTTTATCCTCCCGACTAAACAAAGCAGAGCCCAGTATCGTTGCGACATCCGACGATTGCAAAAACTGGTTCAATGTCCGCCTGTGACTGTCGTCCATGGTTGGCTCCTTGACAAGTGAAGACAGCAGCATCTAAAAGACACAGCAATGTGGGCTCGCAACACAGTTGACGCCTTCCTGTAAAACACTGACCCACCACAAGTTGAATCGATAGCCTCGGCTGGAATTGCGTGAGCTGGTGTGGATCGCCCGAGACGATCTGTGTCGATTCTGCTTGAATCACTGAAGCACTCTATGAAAAGGAACCATGCATAATTAAACTGACAACGTGGAAGTCTCTCCATGCTGAGATACAAGCTTACCTGTTTAACATTGACAGCATTCACGCACAGCTTACGAAGTACTGAGAACTCGGCAAGCTTTGCCAAAAGCTGACACACGTCCACGCTGAGTAGATATTCCTCCGAGCTTGCAATCTCGTCCACGGTATCACACTGCTGCACAACCACCGAAGCCTCATTGATCAACCGGAAGAGCCCATTTACGACAGGGCTGAGCTGTGGCGCCTGCAGGGACGACTCAAACACCCCTCGAAATGGACGGAAGTCATCTCCGATGATTTTTAGCAGCAGCTCGGTCGTCAACATGCCGATCAGTTTGGACGGATGCAGCGTGACTTGAAGCACACGATGGAAGACATCGTGATCTGTCAGTAACTTGATCAGGACCTTCCGAAAGTGGTGGCCGAGACCGACGGCAGCCGACAAGAAATAGACTGCGACTTGGATTTGCTGCGCATTGCCGTTGAGGTGAATGAAACCTACCATGGTATCCATGAGTTCTTCCACCCTGGTGTTCTCCTCGAGAGCAGTGAGAATCTCACCACGATCTGTGAGGTCACAGAGGAGGTCCACGCTGGAGCACTGCAGTACTGGCGTGTGGCGCAATACATCGCTCAGCCGACCGGGAGTACTACTGGAAGCGTCACCATTGTCCCACGTTCCTTCGAGCACAGAGAAGATCAGTTCCAGCGCTTGGTCCACGTTTTTCGGGCTGAATAACTTGGCGCCGAGTGACTCGGTGAGCACCAAGCGTGCGAGGATCGCCATGCTCAGCACTAGAAACTCCGAGTCTTCGGTGCTGTTGAGCAGAATCGTGAGCGCGCGGTAAAACTCCTTGATTTTCTTCATTTCCTTAATGTAGATGCGCACGCCCGCGTTGATCTTGAGCATTTCGGCGACCACCAGCAGCTGAAGCTTGAGCAGGTTCTCGCTGTCGCACGCGCCATTAAGCGCCGAGGTCACGACGCTCGCGACGAGCCACTGCAGCAGTTTCCCCAGCGCGTGGGACGGATACCCAATCGCCATCCCCTTGCAGAAGAGGTACACCAAGTCGAGAAGCTGCTGAAGTTCGGCGGCCTTCACGCTGCTAAGCGTGACGGAGGACTCTCCACTCGTCGGCTTAGAGATCATGAGCACGTGCTCTGCTAGGACATCCAGCAAGCGCAGGCATAGCGCCGCGTGCTGCGTGGAGAATGCGATCGTCTGCACAGTCGTGCGCCGCGTGAGCTGGTAGAGCGACGAGAGCGAGTCGGCGCTGGGCGACGAGACATACGCGAGCGCGCGTTCGACGGTCTTGGAGGCGTGCGCGCGGCGCGTGGACGAGAAGGACGCGTCGCCGAGTCGCAGGTCGGCGTCCGAAACGTCCGGTAGTCCGGGGGGCTTCCACCAGGGCACCGCGCTGGCGCCGCCAGCGGCCTTGCGCGTCGACGCCATGGAGGGAGATGTTATACTCGAAGACTGTATAGGAAACCGACGGGGGGAAACCCCAAACGGCAACTTTTCTTCTTTGGCAGTTTGAATTGTGAGGAACTGTAATAGCATATACCCGGTTTTAATAGACTACAAACATACCTCTATAAATGAATTCGTCAAACACTGACATGTCCACGGTAAACGGAATACGCAATCGTGCTTGGGCCCACCGAGTTGGTGTGCCGCCGCTCGGGGCGCAACCATGTTGAGTACACTTCAACGTCTGGATGTTCAGGCGGCGCCTCTCGCTCTGTGGTTTCTTGACAGATCTCCGTCGAGTCGCGAGTGGAACGCGAGCACTGAGCACCAACCATCTACTGGTACAACTACTCAGTTACACACTGCACAGGGCCAAACCCGGTGATGACTCTGACGAGAGAACACCGCGCATAATGGTGAGAGACTCGTGGTCGCGGGTTGCTGGAAGCTGGACTGGATGGACCCTTATCTGGAGATGGATAGGCGCGGCGAGTGTCCACTGGAAGACGGGGGGGGGGGCATGCCTTGTTAAACACTCCTTGAAGCCATCTCATGTGGGTGAGTTCTCCATTTGCGACAGCGACACCGTGTCACTAGTGGGTCCAGCACCCACTGGTGACACGGTGTCGCTGATAGCATGGTCCTATGAAGATCATGGCCCATGATCTTCATAGGACCATGCTATCAGCGACACCTGATCTCCCCGTTCCCCCATGATGGCGGAACATACCGAGTTGTGATTGGCTGGTACGCCTGGTACATCCTCCATGCTTACGATATACTGTACCATATATGGTGGTACATTTGGCGGTACACCTTGATGTTGACGATGTACAGGCTCTCTTCAGATCATTCCGGAAGCCGCTCCCTTTCGCCAAGCAGATGCGGTCGCTCACTCGCCTCTCACTTGCGCTCTCGCCGCCAACGCGCCACATCCGCCGCCTCTCTCCTCCGCTTCTCCACCTCCACCGCACCATGACCACCAAGGGCTTCTTCGCCACGTCGGAAAAGGGCGCGTTCCAGCGTGAGCCTGCGGTCTTCCGCAACTGGATCGAGCCAAGTGCCGACGCCAAGTTTGCGCCCGAGGCCGACCGCTACCACCTCTACATCTCGCTCGCGTGTCCGTGGGCTTCTCGCTGCTTCGCCATGCTCCAGCTCAAAGGACTCGAGAAGCTCATCGACGTCTCGGTCGTGCACCCTGTCTTCCAGCGCACACGCCCCAATGACCCGGAAGACACGCATGTCGGCTGGGCCTTTGTCGACCCCAAGACCACGCCGACGCTGCCCGGGCCGGCAGGCTTTGGCACCTACAGCTCGGCTGGCTCGGACCCCGACGTTGTCAACAACACGGCATTTGCGCGCGATCTGTACGAGCTGTGCACGTCGCAAAAGGTCCGCTACACGGTCCCCATTCTCTGGGACAAGAAGCTCAAGACGATCGTCTCGAACGAGTCGTCCGACATTATCCGCATGTTCAACACGGCGTTCGAGTCGCTCGTGCCGTCGACTACGGACTACTACCCAGCGGAGCTGCGCGCGCAGATTGACGAGATCAACGCCTGGGTCTACGACGACATCAACAATGGCGTCTACAAGTGCGGCTTTGCGTCGACGCAAGAAGCCTACTCGGAAGCCGTGACCAAGCTCTTTGCGGCGCTCGACCGCGTGGAGGAGACACTGAGCAAGCAGCGCTTTCTGCTCGGCAGCGCGTTCACAGAGGCCGATTTGCGGCTCTTCGTGACGCTCGTTCGCTTTGACGAAGTGTACTATGTCCACTTCAAGACGAGCAAGAAGCTCATCAAGGACTACCCCAACCTGAGCAACTATGTGCGCGACATTTACCAGCACCCCAAGATCAAGCCGACGGTCAACATGCAGCACATCAAGCTCCACTACTACGCGTCCCACACGCACCTCAATGCCCATGGCATCGTGCCGGTCGGACCCGAGGAGAACTTGGATGCGCCGCACGACCGTGCTCGCTTCCCCGCCACTAACTGGCCGTGAGAGATCGCTTCTCTCCACCAGCCACCTCTGCCCGGCTTCCCTATTTCCTGGCTTGTTCTCTTCTAAAGCACACATTCAATTCCAAAACGCTGGTTGCATGCTCAAGTCTGTTTTTGCTAAAGTATCATTTGTCGGCACCGTAGATGGCAATCACCGAGTCGGTCGCTCCGGCCGCCAACAGCAAGTGGCGCGGATGGAACGCCAAGCACGACACGGGGCCGATGCGCTCACCGAGGAATCCTTCGTGGTACCGAATGAGGGCGAGCTGCTCACCGTCGCTGCGAAACACTTTAATGAACTGGTTGTGCGAGCCACTACATACAAACAGGACAATGTCAGTTGGCCTCCAAGTGAATGGGAAGGCGTTCCCTCAGTGTAGCCTCATACCTTGCGAAGATCGGCGCGTAGTCGTGCACGGCCAATGCCGTCATGGGCGAGCGGTGAGCCTCCAACGACCGAACGCTGTTCTTGGCGTACCGTAAATCCCAGAACTTGAGTTCCCCCGAGACACAGCCAGACACCAACTCGTGCTTGCCCGCGTACAAGTGGGTCTGCACGACCCACGACGCGTGTTCGCGCATGACGCTCTTGATCGTAAACTCGGGCCTCGAGGCTCGCACGTCAAAGAGCCGGAGAGAGCCATCGCCAAAGCCTGCGACCACGAGTCCGCTGTTGGTGGTCTCGTCGCTCGTGAGCGTCGTGATACACGAGTCTGTTTGCGTCGGGATACTCACGGCACAGCGCTCATGCCGCATGTTCCAGCCACGCAAAATGCTCGAGTTGCCACCGGTATACAACACGCCAGTGCCCTGCTGCCAGTTGGTCACGAGCCCCGACCCGCGCGTGCCAGGAACCAAGTCTGGCACGGCGACAAATGCTGTCAGTAACGACGGCGCCTGGCCCGTTGGCTGCGGCGCGTGGAGGCCATGGTAGATGCGAATCACGCCATCGTCCGAACCACAGGTGAGCAGGCTTTCCTCGGTCTCGTTGATCCAGGAAAGGGATGTCAGCCGCGACCTACGGGAGACCACACATTAGCGCCTAGTTCTCGCATCCAAAACTGCGAGATCAGCACGTACCCAATAGGATTCTTGTTGCCAAAGCACAGCGCCTTCTTCTCACTCTGCTCAAAGTTGTAGAGCGAGATCTGGTCCTTTTCATCGGCGACGATCAGCATCTTCTCGTACGGGTGAAAGAGCAGCAATGACGTCATTTCAGCTTCGTTGTTGAGCACCGCACGCTGGCGCACGGTCATCGTGAAGTTCTTGGGGTCGTACTTGTCGCTGTCCATTCGTGACCGCATCATATTTTGAGGGTAGTTGATCCCAGGCACGTTGTTGTTATTGGTGGTGCCGGACATCATGGACCCACTGCCTTGGTGAAGCAACGAACCCGGCATGTACGCAAGATCCTGAGCCGGTGGCGTCGTCGCAAAGCCCGGTGCAATCTTCAGTGCCGCCTTACGAAGGCGCTCGAACCGGCGGATGCGTTCCAGCTTTTCGCCTCCTTTCTCACTCAGCGGGTCGTCTCCTTCGTTTAGCGGTTCGAGGATGGGGTCGTTAAATCGCGCTTTTTGACGATCATACAGTGTCGACACCAGTTCCTCGGGAAAGTCAGATTGGCGACCGTGGCTCGGCAGAGACGGCGGCGCCACTGGAGGTTGGACTGGTGCAGGTTGGTTTCCCCATCGGCCGGCGTTCATTTGTGTTGGGTCGCCTTGCAACACGCCACCACGAAGGGCATGCTGAGTTGGACGACCACCAACCGCCCCAGCGCGAGGGTGTCCACCAAAGTTCGCATCCGGAGCGCTGGCCATGGCACCGTAGTCTTCAGTGTGGTTCGCCCTGAAATTCCCAACTGACTGAGACGGTCGCATGGTTCCCATGCTGGGAGCGACATGACCGAGGGCGGGTCGTCCGCCTTGTTGACGAGTCCTATCTTGAGCGGCCACGTCATGGACTCCACCCGCCGACCGCGGTGGCGTCTGCGTGGGCAGCGTTGGTGCGGATACTTCGCGATGTAAGGCGCCATGCCCATTGGGTGATCGCGGTAGTGGTGACTGGCTGGACGCTGGTCCACTTGCCTCGGCGACGTTCTCTACCGCAGCTTGGGCCGCCTCATCGGCCGCCCAGATCGCGGCATTCACGCGAGTCACGATTTGCTTGACGGCACTCACGACCTTGGGGAATGGGTCCCGTGTCTGCATCTCCTTGAGCACGTGCCATATGTGCATATAGTATTTCGCGTCCTCTCCAATCGCATCAATCACGTCACTGTCGATCTCCAAGCCAACGCCAATTGGAAAGCTCTTGTCTCCTTCAGACATGCTGTCATTTCCGCCACGTGGATGCACCGGACGAGGTCGTTCACTGCTGGTCTCTCCACCCAACGGCCCAGCGTACCCACCGTGAGCAAACGATTCCAGGCTACCCACGTGACTATCAGTAGCAATCGATTGGTTCTTGAAATGGCGCGCGACAATCTCAAATCGAGGCTGGTGGTATGTGTGCAAAATCAAGTTTGCCAGTGCGAGCACGCTTTCCCTCCTCACCAACGGAGACGCGTCCTGGCAGCCCCACAACAGCTCGGCGGCGATCACCATGTCACCGCGTGCGCGCTGGCAAAGAAACTCGTCGACATAGGCAGGATCTGTGCTCGGTCCGTAGAGACTCCCGTCAAACTGCAGTCCGACCAAGGTGCCCAGCGCGTACGCAGCGGCCGCGCGTACTTCAGGACGTTCATCGTGGAGACGCAGACTGACGAGTTTGTACAGTTGGTTGTCGACTGCGATGCGCTTGGCATCCTCAAGATTCTCCCACAGCTTGGCAAGACATAAACAGATCCAGCGGCGCACCTCGTCGTTTGGATCCGCCAGGGTATTGGCGCATATCCGATGCAGGTATTGCTGGAGGCAGCTCTTCTGGCCCTGGGGGCACTTGTTGCAGATCACCGAAAGGATAAAGGCAGAGAGGACCTTTTGCTCCGAGGGCATGCTCGATCCCCCGCTGTAGCCGCTTTGTGGACCAGTGTTGGATGATTGTTGCATGCCGGCCGCCAGATGCGTGATGAAATACGAGTGGCCGTCGTCTTTGACAAGATCGACCTGGCAGCTTGGGTCTAGGCCCAAAATCTTTGCCCAGATAAAGACCAGCACTTGCCGCAGTTCGCTCGCCGGTGACTGGAGCAACTTGAGTACGTATGGGAAAATTCCGACCGAGAGCGCGAGGTTCACAGCCCACGGCCCGAGATCCAAGAACTTTTTGAGCAGAATAAGTGCGCGCAGGCGATGCACTTGACTCAGCAGCACTTGCAACACCATCGGCAGTTGCTGCGGGGGGGCCTTGGTCGGCGAGCCAAACTGGAGCCAGACTTCAAACGCCGTGAGCTGCTCGGCGAAGAACCGTGACGGCTGCATGCTCATCTCGGCGTACGGGTGCGGATGCGAGATTTTGTACAGCTGGTTCAAGCAAATCTCGGCCGCGAGATCCCACGAGCGCCAGAGCGGGTGGTGGTTGGTCGGTGGCAGCGCCGGCAGTGAACACGGCGAACAGCCTTCCGATTTCATGATGCGCTCGGCCAAGAGGAAGTTCCGGAAAAGCGACGCGACCAGCAAATCCTGGCGAAAAAGCTTTTGGAAGAGTTCGCGCGGGAGCACATTCCACGCGATCGTGTCAGTGATGGCCGTGAAGATCCAGTTGAGCTCGCCCAGTGGCGTTTTGCGGTCGGTCAACTTGCCTGGAATGCGGTCGATGAAGCTGCCGTCCACGTGGGACATGGACATTTCGTTCTGCGAGATGAACCACCGCAGCGCCACGGTGATGGGCGTCGTCAAGCACGACGTAAAGACGTCGGCACACAGCTCTGGGTTCATCGGCAAAATCTCATCGGCACCACACGCCGCGAGTACGATGGACTCGCCCTGTCCACCGATACTGGCGGACTCACCATCCCCGTTTGCCGCGGAAGCTGCTCCGTTGAAATGGCTGAGTAATATACCAGCGGCCGAGCAGTCGAACACGTAGATTGCCGGTGTGCCAATCCACGCCTGCAGGTCGTAGATGAGCAACGGGATGTACTGCGTGTAGCTCTTGTTGAAGACCCAGACTTCTCCGTTGGGTGTCGGCCGCGGCACACCGTGACCATTGTAGTGGAACAAGACGCGGTCGTGCTTGGCGTGGCGGCGCATGGACACTCCGAGCTGCTTGATCTCGTCGACTGTCGGGTCGAGGCTCTGGCGATACCGCGCGCGCGGCTGCCACCGTTCGTACTGCGACTGGAGCGTCTTGCCGATCGTCTCGAGCGCCTTCTGCGCCGGCATCGAAAACGGATCGACCCAGCACTCTTTGCGTGCGCACGGCGAGGCCTTGGCAATGTCCGGTGGGTCAGTGCCGATGTTGAGGCAGAGCACAAGCGCGACGTCCATGGTCTTCATGCGCTCGCGCATGCGCCAGGGCACGATTTCGACGGGATCGGGCGCGCTGTCGTCATCCTCAGCGTCCTTGGCGAACCGCAAGCCGCCGTGGCTCTCGTGGAGAAAGTCGCGCGATGACCCGCTGCTCGACGAGCGCAGGAACGGCGGCGCGTTGGGGATGTTGGCGGAGTTGGTGGTGCTGCCGTTGCCGTTGCTGTTGGCGTTGGCGTGGCCGCCGTGCCTGTTGGGCTGTTGGAATGCCTCGTGGTTTGCGGGCGCATACATGGTGCTGTGGCCGCCAGCACCGACGCCTGGCGCGGACTGCGGCATCGTCACCATCGCGACCAACTCCAAGGGACGAGATTCTCACCGCGAGTCTTGTTGCACTGGACTGGAGAACAAGAACAAGAGCATCTTCATGCGAACTTAAAGCGAACGCACTTGGGAATCGACCGAACTTATGGTCGAACCAGCTCCAAGTTCCAATTAAGTTAACCTTGCGAACCTTCGGCGAGATCTGAAATCCGATCATCGAAGAGAACAGCAAGCATGAGCGCCGCCGCGGTGCGTTCAACGCAGAAGCCGTCGACGCTGATTCGTGCGGACGAGATGGCTGTATTATGCGAGACGCACTGACAGAGTTTGCATCTGCGGTATATGTTCTATTATGCAGTACGCGTTCAGCGAAATCCAGGCCGAGGTCAAGCACATCGCCCAACAAGTATAACATGCGTGGGTTGCACGGTGGATTCCAGGAGGTGACAGAGGATTCAATGTTATTCACACGTAGATTCCGGAGAAGGTGCTGGGCGGTCAGTCGTACCATTCGGTCGACGTCCACACGTGGACATCCGAGATCTCGTCGCTGTGTCTCAAGAGCCTCAAGAACGTCGCTAACGGATCGGCCGGCTTCAAGTTTATCGGTGCGATTTCTCATTGATTTTGCGTGCTATTCCTATTCCCGCAGCGGGGCTAGACCCCGCGCGATGATTACGAGTCTCTGCTTAAATATATGGAGAAGCCACGCACTTGGCCCACCATAGCTTGAAGATACTGACACTAATCTTGATGAGACAGTGAACTGCACGATTTTGCAAAAGCGCAACGCCGGGTACCACACCAACTCGACTTGCTTTTGGGACGCTGAGCGCGACGGCAGCGTCGCCGTGCGCTGGGAAAATGGCACCATGACGTGCGTGCTCACGGTGTACTGCATCAGCCTTCAATAAGTTACAATAAAATCGGCGTGCCCGTGTTCGCAAAGTCGACCATGATAAACTCTTTGCTCGAGTTCTGCCGTCGTGCATGTCCACCTCGGTCGTTGCGTTTCCCATGGCCAAACACGACAACATCCACAACATTCTGGCGGAACCGCTCGGCATATAACGTCGGATTCACGCACGAGACGCCCGACCGGTCACGGCACTGCAAGTACACGCGCATCCAGTGTTCCGTGGTTTTGCGTAAACTCCACGGCGTGAGAATGTCAATGATGCCCATGCTGACGACACACGCGTCGGTTGGAATAATGTCACGGGACCGCGACACCACGGGGGATGCTGCCTGCGCGTAGGTCGTATCAAAAAACGGAGACGGCTCACGCGTGTCATCGTCCCCACCATTACATGCGCCATCACTTTTGGCGGTAGTGTTGACGGTCGGAAGCTTGAACTCGTGCAGGCTCGCGTCGTCCGAACACGCAAATGTATAACTCGGATACCGACTCATGCCAATCACGAGACTGTAATCCATCGAGTTGATGCGTCGCAGAAACTCACTGTCGGCGTACAGTTGGCTGCCCAATTGGTGCGACAGCTCGTCTGGTAACCGCAAACGGCGGTTGCCCCAGTTGACGTCTTTGCCCACAATGAGCTCCCCGTGGCCGCCTCGATATGTCGGGTTCTTATCGCAGTCTTCTTTGGACATGCCGACGATGAAGTCGCGACCGCAATATTTGCAAACACGCTTGGTGCCTTTGCGAGTGAGCGCGCGGAAACGACCGACCCACGAGCCTTTGAGATCGTAAAACTCGTCGACGTTCACGGTAGTGTTGTTGAGGATGTTGGTCAGCACGATGATCGAGACCGTGTGGTGTTCGACCACGAGCTCGTGGCAGCCGACGTACCGACACAGGTAGCTGTTCGGGTTGTCTCGAATGTGGGCCGTGTACTGCGGCAGGATCTGCAGCAAGTACCGCTGCTCGGACGGTGTACAGGTCTTGAGAATGAAAAGCTGATCGCCCGTGTAATAGAGAAACGACCCACTCTTGCCTTCGCTGAACCGTTCCTTGGTGCGTCCGGCAAATGACTTGATGTAGCCTTCGCCTGTAATCCCTGAAAGCCGTCGGATCTCCTGGAACGAGTTGGGATGGAAGTCACGGAAAATGGCCTTGGAATCGGGCGTTCGCCCCTGCAGTTCGTACGAGATCATTGCTGGTCCACCTTCGTGGCAGTTGTCTGTTCGTCCGCCCCACGGATTGAAGACGGACGATCGGCTGACGGACGACCCGGCGCGTGGATATTCGTCCACCATCATTTCGCTCTGCTCGGCTGTCAGCGAGGCGCTGTACTGGATACCCTTGGTCGCAAAGTCGAGAATTTGGCGCCGTAGAATCCAAGTTGCGTCGTGGACCTTCATGTACTCGTCCCAGGAACCGTTCTTCCACACGAGGTATGCGCTGTGCATGTCCATAATTCTGGACCAGACGATCGCAGTGAGCAGTCCCTTGAGCGCCATGGTCATGCGGCCCACAAAACGGATCGTTTTTTCCTCGGGCGAGTTGAGCGTGACCCAGTTCTTGTGACGTGCGATCCACGGGATGATGACGAGGACCCAGTAGATTGAAGACCAGGTCAGGTACTTGCGCATCGAGTCGAGGTTCGTGCGGGCGACGTTCATACGTGCACTGCTGCTGAGCCGCACGCGCTTGGTTGCGATCAGGTACCAGCCGAGGCAGATGACGTGACCGACGCCGATTGGGATCATAAAGGTGAAGACTAACGTGTTTTCGGTCGTGGAGGAAAAGCCGCTGAACCAGCAAAACCCGTACGAGCTAATGCTGCCCTTGGCGAGCGTCGACGCGACGTAGCCGGATCCAGTGGCCACTAGCCAGACGAAGAGATGGTAGAGCGGCTCGAGGTACCGCGTCGAGAGAAACGGGTACTTGGTCGTGTAGTAGTAGTTGAACGCGAGCATGAAGAAGTAGAGTTCCTGTGCGAGCAGTGCGATATGCGTGACTGGCGCCGTGGAGCAGCACGTGCCGTAGGGCTGCCACTGCGCGACGACACTTCCGTGGTAGATGATGCCCATGAGCGCGATCCAGATCACAAAGGTTGAGTGGTACCGCCGCAGCGGTGGGAAGAGGCCGTAGGTCACGATGATCACGAGACAGCCGAGAATGGACGCGAGCGAGCCAATGGACTGGACCGTCGAGACACCGCTAAACTCTAGCTCGTGGGTGCTTGCCTTGACATTTGACTCGACGAGGTATCGCCCAAAGCGCGCGCCAGCCTCAATGTCGTCGACGCCTCGTGGGTTGCCCCGCACCGAGTCATTGCTCACCGGAATACACCATTGCATGCCGCCGACAGGTAGTGGTAATTTCAGCGCCTGGTGGGGGAAATCACAGAAAGTAGATGCGTGTGCGTAACCAAGGGAAGCGCTGGAATCTGCTGGGGAACCGCGACCGCTCTCGGTGTCTTTCAACCGCGTCTCGACGCGCGAGTACTGGTGGTGTCCAATGAAAAACCGCGCCAATCGATTGAGCGCGACGAGTATCGCGACACGTTCGGTACAGTAAAACCCTCGTACCCGATACACGCGGATAGACGGCCGGACGCCACCACGCACTGATCGGCGGAAAATGGGCGACGGGTTTCCTCTGTCTTACTTGGCTCCTTGTGAGACAGCAGAGAAGGTTTGCCGCCAGGAAGCGCCGGCCCAGACTGCGGGCAACAACGACATGGCGACACTCGCCAGAGAATTGCACGCATATCTGCCAATTATATCACTTTAAGAAGAGACATCATGCATGCTATTGGATAAATTTCGTGACAGGTGGTGCAAAGCCGGGGCGCGCTTTGGCTTTCCTTCTTTCTCAAATGAGTTTTTCGCTCTCTCTGGAATAAGCAATTTGCAGATTACGCAACCTAGCCAAATGCGCACTTGACAGACAGAACTAACAATCCCCACCCGCTTTTCCTCCTCCCATCGCGGGCCTTTTGCAGGACTGTAATAACTGAGGTGGGCGATACAGACTGTATCGCCCACCTCTCGCTGCTTGAGCTCTCAGCTTAGCTATACAGTACCGCAGTGTTTTTGCGAGGGACTGTCAGAGGTCGACAGTCGAGTAGACGCGACTCTGTATTCCTTGAAGGATGGAATCGTTTGGGCCGGCACAAATCAGGAGGCGACACGCGGGACATCCGTTTGCTGATGCCTGGACTCGAGGTGGGTGATGCCGCATGAAGTAGCCGAATCGGTTCAAAATTTTGAACCGGTACCCATATGGCCGGACCGGTTCAGTTGAAGCGTTGGCGTTACTTCAGACAGAATGTGACAGGCCAAGCCATGCAAGTTCAAGTTGAATCTCGTAGCCAACGAATTCGACGAATCGGCATGAAGCTGCAAACGGACGTGATCTCCGATTGATTGTCCGACTCTATTGGGAGGAGTCAGCTGAGCTGCAAACGAATTGGCGACGAATGCAAAAAGAGGACAATTGGATTGACGACGGCTCTGTACCGTAAATCCAGTGAGGCGACCACCACCCAAGTTCAAGGGCACAATTGTGTCTTGGTTGAACCTGGACAATGCCAGGCAAAGCAGCCTTCCACCAGAACGCCCCCACGCGTGTGACGTGGCAAAAAAGGAGTTTCACTTTTGGTACAGTTGGCTGAATGCGCAGTCTGTTTCCATGGTGAAACCACGCCACGCCACACTGGCGTATGCACATGGACAGTTGTGAATTCGGCATGCTCTTCTTCAAGTTGAAGAGACGAGACTGCCGCTCTCCAGCCATTTATATTGCCGCAAGCATGGGGCTTATTGACGGCTTGAAGTAGCGGCAGGGAGCTCTCAAAGGAGATTCATGAGCGCCGCCCTTCAAGGCCCCCCTTGGCGGCGTCAATCTGCCCGGGCTTTCACTGCTGTAGTAGCTCTTGGTTAGTCTTCACTTCTCAATTGCTCATTCTCCAAGCACCCCTCCCCTTCCTACAAGTAACCATGAGCTCGCTTGTGACCGTGGCGGCGTGCAACTTGAACCAGTGGGGGCTCGACTTTGATGGCAACCTCGACCGTATCCTCCTGTCCATCCGCGAGGCCAAGGCGCGTGGCGCCACCTACCGCGTCGGTCCAGAACTCGAAGTCTGTGGTTACGGATGTGAGGACCACTTTCTCGAGGCCGACACGTTCTACCACTGCTGGGAGTCGATGGAGGCGATCCTGCAGTCGGACGTGACCGACGGCATCTTGTGTGACATTGGCATGCCGGTCATGCACAACGGTGTTCGCTACAACTGCCGAGTGTTCTGCCTCGACCGGAAGATCCTCTTTATTCGCCCCAAGCTGTTCTTCGCGGACGACGGCAACTACCGCGAGACCCGTTGGTTCACGACGTGGAAGGTCAACTGGGAGTGCCGGGAGCAAATGCTCCAGAGCCATGTGCTGCCAAGATCCATCCAGAAGATCACGGGCCAGGTCCACGTCCCGATCGGTTATGGTATCATCACGACCCTGGACTCGTCGTGCTCCAGCGAAACCTGTGAGGAAGTCTTCACGCCTGACAGCCCGCACATCAACCTTGGTCTTTCGGGTGTCGAGATTATCGGTAACGGCTCTGGTTCGCACCACCAGCTCCGCAAGTTGAACCAGCGTATCGACTTGCTCAAGGGTGCAACGTCCAAGAGCGGCGGCATCTACATTTACGCCAACCAGCAGGGCTGCGACGGCGGTCGCTTGTACTATGACGGGTGTTCGTTGATCGCCGTGAACGGGGAGATCGTGGCGCAGGGCTCGCAGTTCTCTGTCAAGGATGTGGAAG
>JAADWA010000120.1:0-52886 GCA_023335935.1 Pythium phragmiticola
CGCCCTCTAAGCAACACAACGTGATGCTCTCTAGTACTAGAATGATATTCTCTCGCATAGTAGGCCCTTATAAAGGGCAGCGCCTGTACTGGTGAATGTGTAATGGACTCCAACCGAATGAAGACGGCCGCGCGCTGTCGGTGCGCGCACGCCAGCGCAGTGTCCAAGTTCGACTGCCTGCTCGCGTCGGCGCCTGCTGGATGCCAAGGTGATCTTGTGGGGTGTCACAACCAGGTTCAGCATCTCGTGGCGCGGGCGCACAACACGGAGCTCGTGATCGACGTGGCGAAGGTTTACCAACACTCGTGTCGGGGTCTCCCTGGACCACATGGTCAAGCGCTGGGCCGCGGCGCAGAGCCAGCTTCTGCACAGTCCAGGCCCAGCAGTGCGTGGGGTTCAATCTGACCGACTGTTTCGCCGGCGTGCACTTGGTGGACCTGCGCGCCAACGAGCGTGGCGCTATGACGCTACGGGTGACAACAAGAGCCTGATGAAGACGTGGGGTGTGCACATGGCGCCGTGTCTAGACGAGGAGAACGACTCTGGCCGTTACCTCCACGTGTCGCTGCCTTAGCGTGACGACGGCCGCTTTCTCGCGGTCAATAGCTACGACAGCATTCTGCGCCCGTTGCTCCAAGCCCACCAGTAACGCTGTGGGCCACGGTCAGGGCCAGAAAATGCAGCTTGCCTACTCAAGCACACGCCTTCTTCCGCTGTGACGGCAACAAGTACAACGTGCGCCACCAGCGCAAGCTGACGGATGGCGACGGGACTCGGAGCTCACGGTCACACTTGAGACGCATTTGCTCGCCACGGACAGCAACGACAACAAGGCGTACCTTCACGACGTGCGTCTCAAGCCGTACCTGACCCTTGCTGGAGACATAAAGCGATCGCGCCTACTCCGTCGACTTTCATTCCCGACGAAACCCATTCTCGCGTCGGCTTAGGGAGAGAGAGCGAGCAAGAGAGAGGCATTTATATTTGTATATCACCACTAGGAGGCCAGCAGCACGCGTTTGCGGCGCTTCTTGTCGTTGGTCGCAGCCTCGATGTCTTCCTGTTCCTTGACACGGAGTTTGCGACCGGCCTTTTCCATCCAGCCGCTCGCGCGCGACTGCCACTGCTTCTCTCGTTGGCGGAGCACCTGCATGGCCTCTTTGCGTAGACTCAAAATGCGGTGCTGTGCCAACGCCCTGCGGCTCTGGATCGCGCTCTCGACCAGCGACAGCTTGCGCTCGAACGCGTCACGCTTTTGCTTTTCTTTATCGTCGGCAATCGTCGTGAGCTTGTCCAGCTCAGCCGTGCGGTCATCTTCCAGTTTTGCCAAGTATGCGCGGTGTTCGTTCACGAGCGTCGGCGTGAGCGTGCCGTCGTCGCGCGCCTGCTTTTGCATGGCCGCAAACTCGACCTCCTTTTGCTTGCGTGACTCGAGCAGCTCGGTCTCTCGCACGTGGCGCCGCTGCATCGACTCAATCTTTTCCTTTGCGATAATCTGCTCAAATGCCTGCACTTCCGTGGCCGTGGCGTCGCGCTTGTCCTTTTCAAAGGCCTCTATGTCGCGTTCCACTTGGCTAATCTTCTGCTCCATGTCGGTATCGTGCGCCGCTTGTTCATCCGCGAGCTGCTTGGCTTCCTCCAGCAGCTGCACGCCATCGAGCCGCAGGTCTCGGCCGAAGAACCAGTCGTCGACCTCGTGGATCTTGGCACACATTTGTTCAAGCCCCACGCGGAGCTCGCGGGCGAGCGAGCGAAACACAGTGTACCGCGCGTCGCGCGCCTGCCAGATCCAGCGCAATGCCATAGCCCTCGACGCTTCGTTGAGCTGCAAGCGCCAGTGGATCGACGGGTCTTCTTCGTCCGAATCAATGTGGTTGGTCTTGCCCTTTCGTGTCTTTTTGGCGCGCATCTTGGCGGCGTACCGCTCCATCTCTTGGCGCGCGTGGTCGCGTGGGAACACGCCACCGAGCCGCTTGCGGGCCGCGAGCAGCCACTTGCTGAGCACGCGCCCTTCGGTCGACGCGCGCGCGACCACGACCGGTTCAAACTGGACGTCGTCGTCCTCGTCCGAGGAAAACTCGTCGCCACGGAATTTGCCGCGCTGAGCGAGGGGTGCCTTGACGACGCGAGCGAGACGGCGCTGCTCGAGTGCCGAGAGGCACACGTTGCACAGCGTGAGGTACGTGGCGTGCTTGCGAAAGTAGGCCTTCCATAGGTCGGCGTCCAGCTCGTGCTCGCCGTACTGGGACTCAAAGCCCTCAATAAGCCTGTCGATGGCCGTCGGGTCTTGTGCCGTGGCGTCGGCATTCGCCAGATCGACGTGCATCGTGTAGCCGCCGCTCTCCTCGCTTTTCTGGCAGATGCCACACGCCGGCTGCTTGTTGTTTGCGATAATGCCGGCGACGAGTTTTGCAAATGTGCGTCGCTTCCGCGCTCTCGCGAGCCAGTAGAGCGCGAGGTCCTTGGAGGCACCGTCGACCGGAACATTGCTCCAATTGCGGCGCATCTTCTCGAGGTCGTCGGCGTCGCCGTCGGAAGAGATGTCTGAGCGATCCCCTTGGAGTCGCCGTCCCTCACCCATGTTCATGAGCTCATGGTAGAGATCGCGGACGTATTCCGTCGTGGGCCTGCCGTCCTTGCCCACGCCTTGGAGCGTGCGGGGCGTGAAGAGTTCGACGAGATGTTGGAGTACCCACGGGCGGTTGCGGTCCATGAACCGGTGGCGGAACCGCTCCGAGTTGAGCGCCTGCAGCTCGAGTCGCTCGCGCTCGAGGTCTTGCTGTCGGCCGGCGCCCAAGGCGAGCTTGGCTGCCAGCTCGTCATCGAGCGTCCCGTCGAGTTTGGTCTGCTTCCAGATCCCGAGCCTGTCGCCCACACGGAGACAGACGACCTCGAGCAACTTGGCGAAAGCGGCCACAACCATGGCGATGATGAGCGTGAGCACGTCGCCAAACGGTGAGTACGCGTATCGGACACACACGGTGGTGCCAAACATCAGGAGCAGCATGCCCAGCGCGTAGAGCGCGACGAGGAAATAGAACTGCGAGCTGAAGCACAGCATATCCACGGCCTGAAACGCTGGATGGACGCTCGCGTCCCGTGCCGCGTGCATTTGCCATCGCTGGTCCCGCGTCGCAAAGCGATGCCGCTGGTACGACAGGTACTCGTAGATTTTCCAGCCGTGGACGAGCTCGAGCGTGTTGAGCTGGAACACGCCCATGATGAAGTTGCTCGGGATGATAAAGAGCGCAAACATCGAATAATACAGCAGATCCGTTCGCTTCACGCCGTAGAGCTCGGGCATTTGCGTGTCAGCACTAAAGATGACCTGGAACAAGAGCACGATTGGTGCCAAGATGAGCTCGGTGAACACGACGCCATATCCGACCACGCCTTCCAGTACCGACTCGACGCCGGCGACTTGGTTGTCAATCTGTTCGCACACGCGGCGCCACTCGGCCTCGGCCTGGGCCTTTTGCTCCCGCGTGCGACGCCGACGCTTCTGGAATTTCCGCTTGAGTGCGAGCCGCCACTTGGGGGACACGCCCCACAAATGGCGAAGCAGCGGCGCAAAGTACAGCCGCTCCATGATCGTAAAGCTCAGGTTGACAAAGTAGAAGAACGTGAACCCGATAAAGTCGGCCGAGCCCATGGCGATCATGGACTCGGTCGCCGAGAGCACGACGATGAAAGGCACAACCAGGAGCTTTTCGTGGAGCAGCGCCTCGATCCCTATTTCCACGAGATTGCGCACCAGTTTGAAGAGCACAAGAAACGCATAGATGTTGGCCGTGAACGTCGGCGAGTAGGAAAACTCCCAGATGAGCAGGAGCATGGCCAAGAAACTGCCCGTGGTGAGCAAGAGGTTGGCGCGTTTCCAGCGACGCGGGTCCCAGAACTCGTTCTCTTCGGCCTTTTCTGCCTCGTCATGGATCTCGACCTCAAACGGGTCAGTGGGCGCCGCCGACATTTCTTTGTACGCATTGTCTTCGTACTGCTGGTCCATGGACTCGGGCACGAGCAGTTTGGCGCCGAGCACGAGCATGTAGCCGCCGGCGGAAAGCAGACTCACGCCAATGCGCCCTTTCTTGTACTTGGTGACGCGGTCGACATTGAGCGAGATCTGGTCGAGCCAATCGCCGGCAATGCCTTCAAACGAGACGACACTCGGGTCTGTGAGCGGCGCCGTCGAGGAGAAGAGGTACCACCACACGTAGATGAAGAGACACATGATCGCCATGGGTACAAACGCCAGCGTGATGCCAACACACGGAGGCGTCGCGATGTTTTTCAGCAAGATCTTCATGCGGAACTTAGGCGGCTTTTTCATCTTGGTAAACAGTCGGTTAATGATGTAGATGATCATCTAGGGGGCAGCAACAGAGTGTGATTATGGCGGGAGACAGTTCAATCAGCAAGAGTGTTTTGCGTACCCCCAGAATGATACTCAGTATGCCCACGAGCGTGAAAAAACCGAGGTAGACGTCCACGGTGAACTGGAAGAGGTTCATGAGCTCGAACCAGTCGAGCGGGATCCACGAGACTTGCAGCTGATACACTGTCGACGCGATGCGGTCGGTCGCGCGGCTAATTGCACAAGGCGGGATGCCCTTCTTGGCCATTTTGGCAATGAGATCCAGCGACCGTGAGACTGTGCAGAGTCGACCAAAGTTGACAGTCGCATCAACGAGCCGCTTGCGGCCCTTCGCCATTTGGTAGTAACTCAGATTGAGAAAGACTTGCTGCGGCACGGCCAGTTCCAACCCCGCGCTTTCGCCGACTTCGACGGCCACGAGACCATCGGATCCTAGAAAGGAGCCAAAGGTCTCAGAACGACCCCACGACGTACTGGTCTGGGCGTCGCCTGCCTGCGCAACAAACTCGTTCGGCGTCGCTGGATCTCGTGTCAAGTAAAACAGCGTCGTGCCCTTTTTGGCCTCGTACCAGCGCGGCTTCTCGGCGCCACCCTCGACGTTTTCTTCATACTGGCACTCAAGTGAGATCCCTCGTTCGTGCGTCTCTACGAGCGGCGGCTTGCCACCCGCCTGTGGGACTTCCACACTGTACTTAATAATGCACTTGTCAGCGTTCGGCGCTAGCTTCTTCTGCCACGGGTACTGGTTCACTTCCATCGTCTCTTCGTAGCTCACGTAGTCGCAGTCGGGATGGCTTTCGAGTAATTTCGAGATAATGACGTGCGAGTCGTAGCCGCGGCACGCCGAGAAGAACGGCAGGTACGGCACGGCGAGGAACTGCGAGCCGTTTAGCTTCTGGTCCCACCACGAGTCGGCGCGCTGTACAGTGGCCAGCGGGTCGGGAACCTGGTAGAGACTGAAATAGTCGGTTGCGTCACGCACTGGGGCGTTGGCGTCTTCAGTCACATTGCTCGCATTCGAAGAGTAGGAAGAAGACAAGACCAGGCCCCCCTCGGCGTTCTGCTGAGTATTTCGAACAAAGCCACGCTTGGACGGCAGCCCCGGATCACCGACCATGATGTCCGACACACGGTCAATCAGGACCGTGTCCTCGACGCTACTCACGTACGAGAGTGTACCGAGCACACGCTGCCTTGTCTCAGGCAGATTGAGCGGCAGCATGATCGACGCGTACGTGTCCCTCGTGAGAAACGCAAAGAATGAGTTGGTCGTGGGCACGAGCGGCGTGTAGTCGGCGCGGGACGGCGTAAACACGTGCAAATCAAAGCGGCCCTGTGTAAAGCTCTGGTGGAAATCACGCACATACAGCCCGTGGAGCAGCTCGACGACGATCGTAAGTTCTGTGCGCTTGAGAGCCGAGAGCTGGAACTGCAGGTATCCGTGCTTGTTGTCTGGGAAGCCGAGGTCGGCAGAAGCAGTGTCCTCAAAGTAGAACGGCATCTCCTTGCGCTCACACGAGCAGCACCCAGCAAACGAGGTTGTCTCGGTCTTTGAACTGTCGGTGTTTACCTTGAAGACCGACCGGCGATTGCAGTAAAAGGGCATCGTGTCGCAGAGGCTACTGTCGTTGCGGTTCGCGGCCATGCATTTCGCATAGAGTTTATCGCCAAAGGAAGCGTCTCCGTCCGGGTATGTACATGCCGGTGGGATCGCCTTGAGGTCGCAACGGTACCGTGGTGGACACGGTCGACAGTCTGCGTAGACGGAGACTTGATAGTGGTTTCGGTATGTGATGTTGCGCGAGATCCCCGTCGTATTGATGGTCACGACGGCGACCTCGAGCGGCTCCAAGAGGATCGATCCAATGCCGGCACCAGTGCCCGAGAGATCTCTAAAGTCGGATGCGTTCCGCAGCCGTGGATGTTTGATAGGGATGGGCGTGAGCCGCTCCAGTACTTCGGATCCGGTCTTGACGCAGTGGGAAATCTCGTTGGAGCCGACTGCGCTCGTCGTGCCGTTGGGACACTTGAACAAGTTCGCACAGCCGCACGTATCGAGACGGATCGGGATCTGCTCGGCGACATCTTGAAATCCAACGAGCGTGGACGTCTCGTCGCCAAACGAATCGATCAACTGGACCGCGTGGTTGAGATCAAAGAGAAACGGATCCACTGCCTTTCGCGTCGACGGGATCTCATTAAGCTGCGATGCAAACGCCATCTCGACAGCCGCCTTGAGGGAAGTGTAGTTTGAGAATTGGGTCACATTGGTCCATGACATTTGGAAAGTCAGTCCCCCCTTGGCGATCAGCGCAGTCACATCCACCGTGGCCTTGGACTCCTTGAAGACACATTTGGTCTCACTGTTGGTCACGTGGGCCCAGCCAAAGAGGTTCCGATCAAACACGACAGGCGGCTGCGTCGACACCGGTGTCGTGCATTTCCACAACTGAAACACGCGCCGCACGATCTTGGCCTGCGCGACGCAGTCGCACTCGTTTCGCCGCACGGCCAGATCCACTGACCGCCACCGGTGATCCCTTGCACACTTGAGATCGTTTTCCACAGCGCGATTCATGACGACGCTCCTGTTGTTCTTCCTATCCATTCGCAGATTGAAAAGTGTCTCCAGATCATCGTCAATGCCATTGAAGCACCGCATGTCGTGAGCTGAGACCACGCGAATATCGCCTTCACCGACGTACTTGGTGTACGTAAGATCGTAAAACGGATCGGCCTCCACGGCAGACAGGCGCCGTCGCAGTGCGTCGTTAGCTGAGGCCCCCACGTACGGATTCATTGTGCCTGTCGGACAAAAGTAGCCAACGGGACAGACGTTTCGCGACTGCTGCGACTCGGACGTGCCCTCGGGACAGTACATGGAGGCCGCGCACAGCGTGTGGAGCTGACCGCGCGGTGCCTCCAGGTTCCAGTCGGGCGTCGTTCCAGGCGCACACACGTAGCCGCCTGGACACAAATGGGTCATTGCTGTCTGCGCTGTGGTTGCTTGGTCGCACACAAAGCCTTCGGGACACGGTTGCGCCTGTGCGACCACGTCTACAGCAGCCGTGGTCTCGGGCGCCGCGCAGATGAGGTCCGCCTCACATGTGCCGGGGAACCACTGCTCCTTGTGAAAAAAACCCTTGGTGCAATTGCGGGACACGTCGTACATTCGCGCGACGGGCAGATCGATGCGCAACGCGCCGCGCTCAAACAACGTGGGTACCGGGAGTTGATTCACGTCGCCGTACCCCTGATGGGGCGTGCCTTCCACCAATTCATACAGCGCGCCGTGGAAATCAGCGATGCGTTGGTACAGGACGGACCCCAATGGCTGATGGTTCTCGTAGCACCACCCATGGTCTCGCGTCGGTACAAAGTGGGGCCCACGACCTCGCTCGTCGATCCACGGTTCGAGCAGCACTCCGTAAAAGTAGGCTATGCCCTTGATGAGACACTCGGTGAACGAGAGCTCCTCAGTCAGCGGCGTATAGACCGTTGGCAGATCGTCTTTCGTGCACGGATGTGTGATGCCGTCGATGGGACACACTGTGCCTGGTGCGCACAGTGTGCACTCATCGACACCTCTCAGCTCCCAGTTCTTGGACCACGTGCCCTGCGGACACGCGAGACACGAGACGCCATCGGCCAACAGACTACCACGGTACGAACCGGGTCCGCAAGTGGTCGCGACGGCTGTGCCGTCGTTTTCACAGCTTGTACCTGGTGGACAGGGAAGACACTCGGTCGACTCGATGGTCGGCGCGTAATATCCGGGCGCGCACTGCGCAGCTGAGACCGTGCCTTCCAGCTCCGCAAACTTACCCGGATCTGTGGGGATTGGGGCCGGAGTACCAGCCGGACACGTGAACCCAGGGGGACAAAGGCCCGAGCCTTTTGGGGAAAATGAGCCGAGCTCGCAGTAGAATCCTTGTGTGCAATTCTGTGCGTAGCGATAGTCGCCGATCTTGACGGTGTCGGCCACGACGCCCTTGAGGCAGTAGGTTCCGGGTTTGCACGGATACGGTCGCAGTCGTGTGTCATTGCGGAAAGGGTCCACAGTGCCCGTGCCTTCCAAACAGTAGAAGCCGGCGGGACACAAGCTGTTGGGCGACGAGAGGCCTTGCTTGCTGCACACGTATCCAGCTAGACACGGCACGGGCATGATTCGATTGAACCCTGGACAGAGATATCCCACCGGACACGCTGTACACTGCGTCTGTGCGACCATTCCATTGAACGTACCCGGCGGACAAGCCAACGGCGCCGCCAGTCCGCTCTTTGGGCAAAAGGCGCCCGCTGGACACGAGATGCGAGTCCCAAACGGGCAGTAAAAACCTGGCGCACACTCACCAAACCCCCTTGGACTTGCGCTTCCTTCGGGACAGTACATGCTCTCCAAGCAGGGCTGAGGTGTCGAGTAGTTTTTCATGGTCGCGGCGTTGCCCGCTGTGCCGGGGTGGCAGTAGGAGCCGGCCGGGCACACGACGGGCCGCCTCAGTGCAAACTTCGTCGACGAGTAGTCAAAGACTTCGTCGTTGAGGCGGAGGTTGTCAGCGTCGGCGAGACGGACGCACGAATCGTCAAGACAGAAGCGGCCTCGCATGGGTGCAAAGACAGCGTCCGATGCCAGCGGCAATTGTTTCAACTCGCTCCAAAAGCGGTTCGGCCGATGGCTCAGTTGGAGACCAAAATCGTTGGTCTCATTGTTCCAGCAGCCGCTCTTGCGGGCACCGACACCCACCGCGGGTGAGCGCGTCTCGCGGCGACGCAATGTCGTCGGCAACTGTGATTCGGCCGCCGAGGCCATAAGAATCCCCGTCTTCGATTGGGGCGAACAGGTCACCGACGCGGTCGCTGTACCTTCCAGGCAGAAATGGCCCTCTGGGCAAGGCTGGTCGGCGTCTTCGATGCCCGTGACGTCACACACAAAGCCGGCCGGGCACACGCGCGGCACATGGAGACCTTGGTGGGGGCAGTGGTAGCCGACGGGACAGCGTAGACACGCCGCCTGCCGCTTCAGAGGTTGATACGTGCCGCGAGGACACAGCGTGAAGTTGCGGTTCCCCGTACCCGGACAGAACGCGCCACGTGGACAATCCATGCTGCGTCCCTGCAAGTGGTCTGGACAATAGAGGCCCGTCGGACACGGACCCAAGAACTCAAAGGTCTTGTGGCTCGATGTGAAGTCTTTGCCGTTGTTAGACATCTCGACGAGCGCATAAGACGCACCGCGTGACCTGGACGCCTGCCAGCGAGCATCTTCATAGGCCTGCGTGTTGGTCACGATACAAAGCAGCAGCTGCGGCGTCACGAATGTGGCGTTGAAGACATCGAGGCCCACTCGACACGTGAGCGACGTCGTGTTCATGAACGATGTGCCGTGCAGAAAGAGCGCGAGCGACGAGACGTCGTAGGCCTTCGATGGATACACGGCAAGCAGCTCCGGGTCGTTAAAGTAAAGAAAGTTAACGCCTGACAGCGTGAACTCTTGCTGGTTGTTGGAGACTTCGACGGTGACGAGCCGCGTGAGGTACTGTGGGTAGTAGTGGGCGTTTGGAAACAGGTAGACGCTCCCGCCTCGCCGTTGCGGATCTGGATTGGCGTTGCGGTACTCGGAGAGGGGTGCCGCCGCCAGGCCGCCACTGTACTTGGAAACAGGGGGCGAGCGACATCGCAGGCGTGAGGGACTGAGGTACTCGGCAGGCGTCAGAACAAATCCAAAGCGACACGACAGCAGCGTCGAGTTGATGAACCCCCTTCCTTCCACAGTCACGATAGTGCCGCCACTGTATGCGGGGCCAAACATCGGATCGATTCGCTGTAGTGCCTGCTCGACATAATAGAGAAACGGGATGCCCGTGTCGGTGTAATCTTGGTCGTTCCGCGTCACTTCGAGAGGAACTAGCCCGGCAGTATACGGCGGTGCCATGCACTGGATCTCACTGAAACTTTTCCATGCCGCCACGACAACCACGGCACCAAAGCGGCATCGAATCATGTCGGCGTGGCGGAAGGGTCCGCCTGTGATGACCACAGAAAAATTGCCCAGCGTGGGGCCGAGCGACGGAAACACGTCGTCGACAACGAGCGGCGGATCGTACGCAAAGACTCGCTGGTTCGAGGTGAAGAGCTCTGCCGCTTTACCCATGCCGTGGTTGGAAATCTCGACGTAGACGTCTCCAATTTGTGTGCCACTGGGAGAGACACACGTGAGATGCGTGGCGTTGATATACGTAGCCGCCCAGACCACGGTATCACCAAAGCGACACCGTAGTGACGAGCTGTTGCGGAAGTTGGCGCCGCGCACGACGACCTCGGTGCCGCCAGCGAGTGGCCCATGGGTCGGTGACAGCGCGAGCACGTCAGGTGTTGGTGTGTACTGAAATTCGACACCGCTGGTCGAAAAGTCCTGGCCGTTGGTGGAAACTTCGACGGCGACTTTGCGGCCGTTCACGCCGACACCACGCTGTACACGGTCAAGCGTCGCCAAGGCGAGGCTGCTGCCCGAAAGACCGTGCGCGTCGACACCGATGACGTCGGCTTTTCCGTAGCCAATGGGGAAGGTGATTTGCCACCCGCTCTTCCAGCCAGGCACAGTCGTGATGGAGGAGACGGTGACGCCCGCGAGGTCTGGCAGCAGCGACAGTGCGTAGAAAAACTGTGTGGCTGTGGCGCTGAAAGGAATTGCACTCGTCACTGCTGGCACACAGACTCCAGAGAGCGTGAGTTCGGTACACGACTGCCCAGACGTCAGCGAGAATGTTCCACTGAGCGGAGGTGTGGTGGACGGATAGGCTTGGATGGCCACGACGACCCCAGCGGGCTGAACGCCGACAAACTGGATACTCATCACGGGCAGCGGCGATTGCGTCGCTTGCTCGGCAAAGAGCACCGACCACACAAACCCCACACCTACCGATGACGTGTACCGCTCCACTCGCAGGGCCCCAATTCCCGGGAGGTCTCGTAGAGCGAGTTCCAAATCGGCTGCGGCCATATCCGTATAACCGAGCACGGCACTGGTCGCACCGTTCCACATGATCTGGAAAGCTGTGCGCGTGGCAACGAGGGGAACGTACAAGGTGAGCGTCTGGACCTCGTTGCGACTGCCTGCGCGAACTTGCGTGACACTTGCTGCCGCATTTGTTCCAATGAACGGAGTCAGAAGCGAGACCACAAGCAGTGACGGCGCCTGCACCGCGTCCTGCAGCGCCTGGAATGTAATCTCCCACTCGAGTTGATTGGACTCGCGCCGAGAGGTGGATACAGCGACGTCGTTAATGGTGCTCAGACTCTTGAGCGCCGCAGTAATGGTCGTGGCTGTCGCCCCAACGGAAAGACGAGAAGTCGTTTGCCCGCGATACGATAGAGTAAGCGAGCCCGAGAGGCGAGGCGTCTCCGTAGCGACGATAGCGACGTCCATGGCGACGCTCGACCCGCGGAGTGTGTTTTTGAATTGTGGAGTCAACAACTGCGTAGGATTCGCAAGTCCCAGCGGAAACGTGACCAGCCAGCTCATGGCACCACCGGTGTCGGGCGACGTGCGAGTGACTGTCAGCGACTCCGAGTTGGGAATCGATCGCAGAAACCGGAGCGTCATTTCCATCTCTTCCGCCGAGACGTTCCAGAGCAGCGGCGGCGTCTTGTAGCCCGCGTATTCGAGAGTAAACATCCCGTCAATTCGGTTCGTACCCTGCTGTAGCGTCGCCGCTTGTAGCTCTACGCCCACGCCCACGACTTTGGAGACCGCACTTAATGAGAGAAGTGGGACGTCGCCCTGTGCAGTAGCAAACGTAACCACAAGCTTCAAGCCGTTCGCATCCAATTCGTTCGTGCGCGTCACGGCGACGATACCTGAGAGCCGCGTAAGAGCACGAGAGATCTCCTCGATCGATGCATCGAGCGCGAATGGCTCCGAGCCAACGTCACGCGACGCGTTCAGCTGGACGAACCCACTCACCGCGTTGCCCTTGTGCACTTCGGTTACGATCACTTGTGCGTGCTCACCACTGAGCGCGCTGCTATCCGCAAGAAAAAGGGGAGCATCGCCTAACGGACTCGCAAACGTCACGTCCCACATACTGCCTCCGTTTGGAGTCGTACCAACCGACGTGACCGTCAGGCCACTTGCAACGGCGCTGAGCGCATTGAGAGCCGCTTGCACTTGAGCTGCCATGGCACCAGCATTGATAGCAGTCGTCCACTCTGCGCCGCCGTATCCGAGCTTAAACGTCCCCGTCAGTGCCGATCCTGTGCCCTTGGCAAGCTCTGTGACGGTCTGCTGCGGGCCACAGTCCAGAAGAGGCACGTCGCCGGCCCACTCGAGAAACATCACGACCCATGGACCACCGGTCGTACCAGTTACAGCGACACGACCAAGTCCTGTCGCACGGGAAGCACCAAAGAGGGCGTCTGCAACAGCGGCTGCCGACGCATCATATGCGATGGTGCTCGAGACTCGTGACGCAACCGAACACGTAAACGAGCCGCTCGTCAAAGCTGTCACAATGCGCTGCTGCTCACTTTTTGCGCCCGGCGCCCTGAGCGTGATGGCGACTTGACCCAACCCGGCGGCGAGCGATGTCGTTGTCGCCGTCACCGTGCGGACTCGTCCGGGGAGCCCCTCGAAGGTCACGAGCCACTCGTAGGCGTTGTTGAGTTTCGGCCCCACACGAGTGACTGAGACGATTTGTCCTGAGACTCCATTGATGGCAGTGCGCATGCGCTCTTCGTCAGCGTCGTACACAATTGGCGACGAGAGCGATCCGTCAATCTCAAGCTGGAACGAGCCGTACAGGGGCGAGCCTTGGCCCTTCATGAGTTCAAACACACGCACCGCCAGGTCGTGGGACCCGGAATCCATTAGTGTCAAGTTACTAAGCGCAAGCAACGGTATGTCCCCGGCTCGCTCGTCAAACTGGACGTTCCAAAAGCTCGAGCCCGTGCTGTCGCGCACTGTCCGCGTGACAGTCACGCGACCCGCATTGGGGAGCGCTTCGATCGCCGCCTTGATCTCGGCCGAACTTGCGTATGAAGACAGCGCGACGGTCTCATGCTGCTCCAGCATCAACGTAAAAGAGCCGCCAATGAACGACGTCGCGCGCAACTCAATCGTCTGGATCTCCGCGACGGTCGGCTGAATGGACGTTTGGATGGAGACTGTCTCGCCGCTATATGCCTGTGACAAGACTTCGATACGCTGGACCTCTGGGTCGGCCGCACCGAATACGCGAAACTCCTGGATCTCTGGTTTGAGGACAGCACCTGACATGGTGACGCGCTGGACCGTCGGTAGGAGCGGATCCGCAGCGATCAGAACTCGCTGGATCTCGGCCACGAACGGCGCATTCGTGATTGTGAGCTGCTGGATTTCTGGAAGCAGTTGCAGCTTGGGTGCAATGCACTGCGCGTTCGTCTCTGACACGATCGTCGCGTCGACAACGACATCTCCGAATCGGCACACAAGAGTGCCACTCTTGCGGCTCCTCAAGTTCCCTCCGTAAATTTCAACTGTGTTGCCTCCTTCAATGTCGCCCGTGAATGGATAGATCCGCGAGACGAACGCCGGCGGCTCATACGTGAACGAGAGATTGTACGTCGTGTAGTCGATTCCGTTGGACGAGAGCGAAACGGTGGCGTCCATGGGCTTGGTGGCAGCTGGCGTGCGACACAGCACGTGGGTCACGTTGACTTGTTCAGCTAACACAACCTGTTTACCAAAGCGGCACGAGTAGACAGTCGCAGGATCAAACGCCGAGGGCCCGGAGATCGCTACGAGCGTCCCGCCTGATACGACTCCGTTTGCGGGGCGGATGACAAACTGAGACGACTGGTCCCTCTGGTAGTGAAACCATCCTACGAAGACATCAAAGTCGACGCTGTTGAAACTGGCGTCCACACGCACTGCCCCATTTGAAATCGTCGGTGGCGATTCACATACAAATGAAGACGCCGACAGGAACGGCGTGATCGCATCCACGACAAGTGAGCCAAATCGACACTGCACAATCGCTGACACTGGTACAGCCGCCGATAGCACAATCGTGATGGGAGTACGGCCCGTGAGCGGTCCATTGGTGGGCTGCATGGATACGACCTGGATCGGCAAGTGGTGCGGACTGAGAGATCCAATCTCGATCGTGAGCGGGTCCACGGCCGCCTCCTGTGACAACCGCAACTTGCCATCCATGGGCGCGTCATCTTCGTCTTGCACGGTCGCCACCACAAGACATTGTTGCTCGTCAAAGAGGGGGACGCGCGGGCAATCGACGGTGGTCATGACGGTCCCAAAACTGTCTTCGTTGGACAACGCATGGGGGATCGGCACAAACGCAAAATACAATGCCTTGCCCTCTTCGATGGCGTCATTCTCGTCCGAGATAAGCACGCGAACGCGAACGCACGAGGTTGATTGCCACGCGACGGTGGCCTTGACATTGACGCCGATTAGATGCGTCCCAGTAACCTCAATCGATGGTAGCGCACTACAGTATGCGGCAACTCGATCGGCAGACGACGGCAGCGGGAAGCCGACTTGCCACACTGTCCGCGAGAACGTGATTGATCCCGATTGGACTGTCGTGCTGGACCGCGTGACACTTGCAATGGGGTTCAGTGATATCTCCTGCAATGCTTGTCTCATGCCATCGGCAGTGATGTCAACGGAGAGCAGCGATGTTGTGTTGGCACCGATTTGAGCCACAAAAGTCCCCTTAAGACTTTGGATGCCTCGCTGCTGTCGAATGACTGCAACGTTTACGTCGGCACCAATTAAGTTGGTACAGTCGGTGGATAGCACTTCAACTTCTCCCTTCAAGTCGAGAAACTCGACCGACCAGGCACTGGAATGACCGCCAACTCGTCGCACTGCGACGTCCCCCACCAACGGCAGCAGCTCGAGTGCTTGTTCCACTTCTCCGGTCGAGGCGAACACCGCGAGATCGCTCGTATAATGGCCATCCAATCCAATACGGAAGGTACCAGCCAGTGTGGAGCCTGGTTTGCGTGTGGTCACCGCTGCCGACGCACGCGTGCCAGTGAGTTTGGTCGCATCAACTTCAAATTGCTCGTACCTTACGTGGACTGTGCTGCTGGGCAAAAATGTGACCGACCACACGAAAGCTCCGTTAGGGTCGGCGGGGGACCGCGAGACATCAACGGCGCTAATCACAGAGGAGAATGCTGCCATGATGGCAGCCTTCAACTCGGCTGCAGTGGCGTCAAACTTGATGTCCGCAGTTCTTTTCGTCTGGTAGCTGAGCTGGAACGACCCAGCGAGTTTCTTGGATGTCGCGGGTCTGATGAGTATGGTGCCCGCCCGCACATCATTGCGGTAGAATGGACTGATGGCGGTCGTATCGAAAGACAGTGCACGAGCTGCCGCAGCCTCAGACGTGAATGTGACAAACCATGCGTATCCGTCCCCAAACGGATATGCCGTCTGGTGGAGGCGTCGCCGCTCCACATCGACCGCCTCGAAAAACCCTGGGCTCTCGAGCGCGCGCTTCATGGCGTCGGCGGAGATATCCCATGGGACCGACTGATAATTTATACCATCGACTGTGAACCGAAACATGCCGGAGATAGGGGCGCTTCCGTTGACGTAGATCATTCGCACCTCTGGCACAGCTGGCGGTACGACCCCATCTGCCGAGACCCCCCATGCCTTTGTCGAGATTTCCTGTATCTCTGGCCCATCAGGAGCTGCGTCAATTGAAACGATCTGAATTTCATCCTGGGGAGCCAATGCCGTGATCTCAATCGTCTGCAACACGCGACCGCTATTCTCTAGTCCGAACGTCGGCGGGGCTGGCGGAGACGTACACACCAGCAATGTAGATGTGAGCACGACGGCCGGAGCTCGCGTGTCTCCAAACACACAAAACGCGCCGTGATTTATATCCTCGTCGAGATCTTCCCCCACAATCGTGACACGCGTCCCTCCCAGCATCGAGCCATGCGTTGGTCGTATGTCTCGGATGATGGACCTCGGTGTAACCCGAAACAGTACTGCAGATGCGCTGAAGTCGTGATTGTTTGTGGAGACTTCGACCGCCACGTACCCTGGCGATAGCGATGGTGGTAGTCGACAGAAGACGTCGTTTGCAGACCCGCCTACGGATCCCTCTACGACAACATCTCCAAACTTGCACCAGACGAGCTCTTGAAACGCCAGGCCATTCGTGCTTACTCGCACTTGTGTCCCGCCCGTGTACGCTGGACCAACGCTCGGCTCCAGACCGAGCACTTGAGGAACTGGCACGTACGAGAACAGCAACTCGTCATCTCGTGGCGGTGGCAGCAGGTCTGCGATTGCACCGGGCAGCTCATCGAACCGTTGGACTGCAAAGCGGACGATGTCACTCGAAACCGCGTCGGAGTATCGTGGAGGTGAGATGCACGCAAGCTGGGTGAACGACAGGGTCTGCGCCGGCACAACCACAGAGTCGAACACACAGTAGAATGGACTGCCATCTTGAAAGCCTTCGCCCGTGACCGTGACGGTGGTCCCCCCGGCAGGAGTTCCTGACGGAGGGGAGATCGTATACGCGAGCGCTACATCTTCAAACGCGACAAGTAGGGGGACTGCATCGTCCTTCGCGTTGTCCAGACTCTCGACGCCATTAAAGAGAACGTGGACACGAACGAGAGTGGTGACGTTCACCGCAGGCAGTTCGCATTCGATCCATTCTTCCGAGACCACGCTCGCCTCGACGACGGCGGCCTCACCCACGAGACAGCGAACATTGCCCAGCATCGACGTCAACGGTCTGGCACCCTGGATTCGCACACGCACGGGTTGGCGAATCGGCGTTCTCGTGGGCTCGATGGAGATAAACCGAATCAACTCCGATGACACCACCACGACGTCGAGATCACCGTCGACAAAGTCCAGTCCATTGTTGGACACAGCCAGCGCCACCACATCCGATGGCTCGTCAAGTGCGATGGTCACGACACACACAACGAGCTGTGTCGATTGGAAATGAGCTCGCACCACCGTGTCGCCGACGCGGCATGCCAACAGATGCGAATCGACGAAGTTGTTGCCTTCGACGTGGACGACGGACGCAACGCCACGCGCGAGCGTCGCAGGGCGGATATAATGGACCGCTAGCTGCAAAACATAACGGAATACCAAAGCAACTTCGGTGCCGTCACTGGTCCAGCCGTCTTGTTGGCCGTCAAGCAGTACACGTTCAGGAAGGATGAGAAACGTGGTTGAGCGTGGTGAATCGCTGGGGGGACTCGTGCAACGCCCACGGCTCGAATTATCCACGACAAAGGGCGCAGAGAACACTCCAAAGACGCAATAGAGACGCTCGTCACCAACCTCAAAATTCGCGCCGAAGACCGTGATGACAGTGCCGCCCTCCACTGAACCCAGTGGCGGTCGGATACTGTGAACCGAAAAAGCACCTCGGTAGAGAACGCGAAGTCCGTCATCAAAAAAGGTCTCTCCATCCAACGTTAGCACCACTGCGTGCAAGCCCGTCGGTAGAGGTGGTGCTTCGCAGCCGACCGTAGAAGGGGACAGGTATGCTGCCTTGGAAGTGTTTGCCGAGCCAACGCGGCAGAATAAAGTGTTTTGTACACCTTTCTCCATGTTGTCCACCGTGATGATGAGCCGAACGACCTCGAGTTTGTTGGCGATTTTTATGGTACTTTCTCGGCGAACGATCGTAGGAGAAACGACCCGCAATCTCAGACGCGGCACTTGCGAAGAGTTGGCAAGTAGTCGATTGTTCTCCTCTGTTTTTGCCCCGTCGAACTCCGTGGACTCAAAATTTGGAGTGAGCAAATCGTTGTTTATCTCCTCGTCGATCGGAGCCACCTCGACCAAGATACTGTCATTGCCGTTGAATTGTGCCACCTCCGACTCGATCAAACCCATCGAACGGCCAGCTCCGTAAGCTTCTTGTGGCTTGTTGTAGATGGTGAAGTCGATCGCGTTCGTAGAGTAGAGAGTGTCGCCGTTGAGGAGTCGAATGGGCATCGTATACGGATCAGACCAGCGGGACATATTTAAACTGAAATCGGGCACCTGGCATAGGACGTAAGAGCTCGCCACAACCGTCGGATTCACCACTACATCGTCCCCGAAGACGCACCGAACTTGCTCAGCAATGCTGTCTCCAGTCAGCCGAAGCATCGTCCCGCCACTGGACGGCCCCGTGATTGGACTCATCTCGATGAAGTCGGGTACACTCAGAATGCTCAGCGTGTTTTGAGCACGCAGAGAAGCCACGCCGTCCACACGCACCATGAGACTTGCCTTCTTCGTTCCGTCCGCCATTCGTGGTGCGACGCAAAACAGCAGTACTTCTGTCCCTTTCGCCTTGTCCACAAAAGCTGGGCTAATGTGCTCCATACCGGTTTCATCCGAGAAGCTGCACTCAAACATCGAAGAAGTGTTCACCCGCGAAAGCGACACGTTTACTCGACTGCCTCCAGACGCACTGATTTCTGACGGTGACACCCAAGCGACTCGGCGCTGCTCCTCGTAGTAAACCGAGATAGTACTGGCCGTGAAGTTTACGCCGTCGAGAGACACATCGACAGTGGCGAATCCCTGGTCACTTGGAGGCGTGCGGCATTCCACGAGGCCAGGACTGTGATAGACTGCCGCCATTTTCCGTGTGCCGATGCGGCACTGAATACTCGGTGTCAGTCGTCCATTCTCGACTTCAACGAAAAGGCTCTCCCCACCAGTGGTCGGCAGGATCATAGGCTGGGCTCTCAGAACTCGAAGGTGAGGAACGTTCGAAGATGCCAGACTTCCTGACTCCCCACTCTCGTCGAAACCATCATCACTCACACCGACCTCAACCGGCTTGTTTTCGACAGGCTGTGAGACGACCCCATCTATCACTTGAATAGTAGCGCCCAGCTCTGCCTCGACGGACGCCACATCTTGGCCGTTCCACACAATACTGAGCGAGTGGCTTCCTACATGCAGCAACTTCGGGAGTTCACAATGGAGTACTTCGTGGGACGCCACAGACGCAACGACGTCGAACATGTCGCCAAAGCGACATAGCGCCTGTGCGTTTGGCTGGAAGTTTGTCCCTGTGATTCTGACCATTGTATCGAGCCTCACAACCCTCGGGGAAATGTCGTACAGAATAGGAGCTTCGACGTACTCGAAGGCAGCCGAGTTCACGGAAACTTGGCCGCCGTCAACCCACACAGTCAAGCGTGTTGACACTGGGGCAGGCGAAGCGGGAGCCGTGCAAATGATCTCGCTCTGAGATGTTGCCTTTGCCGAAGCGACGAGGGCTTTTCCATTTGCAGCCATAAAGCGGCAACTGAGATTAGCGGCAACGCTGCTGAGGCTGCCACTGGACATGCGAACTCGTATCAACGTCTCACCAACAATCGACCCATAGCGTGGCGACACCGACACTATCTCCCGCCGCGCGTAATATCGAAAGACTGCGGGCGACTCCATCAACTCGACACCATTGAGAGACAGACTCACTCGCACAGTAGTGTTTGGTGATGCTATTGGCGTGATACATAGCCACTCAGCAGCTGATGCTCGCACTGCTCGCACGTCCTGAGCACCAAACCGACAGAACGAGGACAAATCGCTCGCGGTAGGAGGCTGTAGAGCACCGGATAGCTTCACAACAATCGGGGTTCCCCCAGTGGCGGGGCCTTCTGACGGATCGATCGAGGCGAGACTCAATTCCGGCACAAACGTAATATCCAAGTCGGAGCCATGGGCAGACTCGATCGCAGTGCCGATCACGCGCAGTTTCGAGACACCCGGCATTGACTCCGGCGTCTTGCACGCTAGGTATGTGGCGTTGCGGTACATGGCTCGCATTCGTCGCCTCCCCTTCTGACTCTCAAACTCGCACCAGAGCATCTGGGTTTTTGGAATGATGGTCCGCGTGTGCACTTGTACAATCGCTCCACCTCGTGTGAACGCCCACACTGGCATCGCCTTCTGTAGTATGACTGGCGACATGATCACCAAAGTCACCACACTGCTACTTCCGACAACAGTGCGGATCCGCACGGCCACTTCCCCGACACTCGACGCAACTTGAGCTGGCACTGGGCATTTGATCGCTTGCACACCGATCCACTCACCAGCAGTCTGGTACTCGACACCAAACTCGCACATCACGCTACTCGTGAACGCACTTGGAACCACGGCTTCACGCAACATCACCCTGAGTTCTCGACCGGGTCCGTCGCTGACTGGGATGCGGTCCGGGCGTAAGTGGTCGACTTCAATTGGCGAGAGAACCGTGATATTTGCCTCCGGATGGGCTTGAAATACGTCACCGGTGTGGGCAATCGAAAGAGTGTTCACTCCAGGCACTAGCTCTTCTCCAGCGATCAAGTCGCACGTCAACTCGCTTGATGATTGAACGACTCCCGCTGTCACTACGTTGCCGATCTTGCAGAGTACTGATTGATCAGTTTCTCCGACGACGAAGTTCCTTCCCAGCACTCGTAGCGATCCAAGAAAGCGGCTGGAAACCGTGCGCGGATCGACGGTCTGCACGACAGGTCTTGGCGTAAACTCGAACCGTTGCGCCGTATGATCCACCGCGCCCATCAAATACCCGATACCCAACGAGACGACGCCGGAATAGTTCGCAGGTGGGGCGATGCACGTCACGAGTGAGGCATTAGTCGGCGTTGCCGAGATCGCTAGCGATCCATTGAATGAGCAGACCAGCATCTCGTCGAGGGCATTCACTCCGTCCACCTCGACGTAGACACGCATACCACCCGTCTCCGGTCCTCGCAAATTTAACACACGCTTGACGCCAACTTGTTTTCGAATGTGAAGCGCGGCTCTCGATACAATCGATTGAGACGCAAGCACCACATCCAACGTGTACTTTCCAGCGAGTTTCGCAGCCGGGCACTGGATTCGAAATGTTCTAGCCGCCTCTGTCCACAGCGTGTCGTTTCGACTACCATCACCACTTGAAGCAACGACCACATTCTCCACGTCGCGAACCTCCCAATGCAGATCACGGAGTCCGAGACCGAGTGCTCTTTTCATACGGATATCAACAGAAAATGCCTGGCCGACCGCAACAACGGAAGGCACAAGCCGAACGTCTTCGACACCTCCATCGTCCGTACTTCCCTCAAGCGGACTAGAAGCCTTGATGGAAGGGACCGAATGAAGCTCAATCACCAAGGGGTTGACTGAGTAGTCCAGAAAGCCGACACTGTTCGCCGATATCGAGACAAAAATCCTTCCTGGCGCAAATTCTTGGACTGGCACGCGACACCGAAGTCTCGACTGCGACTCGATCGTCGCATTCACGAGGATAGTATCACCGAATAAACACTGGGGACCCTGGAGCGATGTGAACCGCTGTCCGGAAATAACAACTTCGGGTGGAGTGTCGACGAAGAAATGTCGTGGTTCAAGCTTCTCGATTCTTGGTGCCAGGGCAACTTCAAGGGGAATGCCGGGAACAACGGGGATACCACCTTGCAACAATTCTAGCACCAGAAAAGCGAATGTCGGTTCAGTCAGCGCAGGAAGTGCGCAGACAAGATGCTCTCGTGATTGGGTTCGGGACGCTTGGACCTCAGCGCTTCCCAACCGACAGGTAAACTCGCCTTGCTCATTGCTGAAATCCCCAATGATGTGGATCTCCTTGGTCAGACCTACGATTATTGTCGACGGGACGACGCGATGGACGTGTGGGAAGTCAAAGAGAGCAAAGTCTTGTTCAGCTTTCCAGATAGTTTCGCGATCCACGCAGCGCACTTGAAGGTGACTCGTGCGCTGTCTCTGCAAGCCCGGGGCTTCGCATTGCACTGTCATGTTGGCTCTCTTCGTCGCGGCGACGGTGCTGTTGTCGAATAGGCATTCCAACCGGGAACACTCGTCGATCATTCCGGTCTGCGAAACCGCGATTCTACCTTGAGTGGGGCTAGGAGGTTGCAGAGCAACTCCACCTTGAGCGTGTGTCTCAACTCTGATGGAGAACCTTGAGTTGTAAAAGTCAGCACCGTTGACGGAGAAATAAACGATCACTCGTCCCGGCTGTGACAGCCGGAGTCGACAAATCACGAGACTTTCCGAGATCCAGAGCGCTGCGCTCGCAGGGGAATCGTCGCCGAAACGACACAGAAGTGTTGGCACCCGAGGAAACGTGGATCCATGCAGCTCTATGACTTGATACGTATCGGTCTGGACGCTTCGCGGATTGATATCCATAATCATCGGCTCGGCGATGACCAAAAGCGACGGGCCTGGTACAAAGTGCTGGCCATTAAGGCTGATATCCGTGCCAACCAGTCCTGGATGCAAATTCGTTGGACTGGAACACTCAAGCATTCGTTCGGACGTGACCATTGCCTTGACTCGCTTGCCATCAATGCGACAAGATGCAGACTTGATGCGAGCGCCGCTCTGCGCGTCCACGACTGGACTGTCGAGGGTAAACTGGATTGCGTTTCCTCGTGTCAGTACGAGCCGTGGTTGGGCATCCATGACGCTGATTGGCGGGTAGATTCCAATCGAGACGCCTTCTCCAGTATCGTTGTGGCCATTCACAGAGAATCGGACAACAGTGCTGTTGGTTTTCGAAGGCTGAGGCCAACCACTGGGATCCACGAAACAGACTGCCTCTTGGTCATTCAGGACCATCGCTGCGACGTGGTAGTCTCCGAAAAGACAGGAAATAGCATCTGAGGCCATCAAGTTGGTGCCGCGAATATGCACCGAACTGCGTGCATTCGATGGGATCACTGGTGGAGAGACTTGAAGAAGAATAGGCGGATCAACATACCGGAACGCACTGGAAGTGGGACTCTCGTAGTCGAGCCCAAGAAATGAGAGACTCACAACAATAACGCGCTTCGAGCCGACGGAGTACTTGGGCATTTGGCATTGGACTACGCCACTCGATATAACAGAGGCAGGATGCTGGGTTGTGCCGTCCACAACACAGAAGCCTTTGTACCCGATGGGAAAGTAGCGTCCCTCTAGCGTCACCGTGGTCCTCGCTGTCGTCGTTCCAAAGGGCGGCGAGATGCGTGTGATATGAAATCCCTCCCGAACCATGATCGGGCTAGACAACGCTTCTTTCTCCCCAAATGCGTTAACTACCAGCACCGAAACCACGCCACGACCAGCCGAGCCAACCTCCATCTCCCCACAATTGATCGCTGAGCCGTCTTCGCCATTTTGGATTTCACGAGCTCGTGTTGATATCGAACAATTCCCAGCTGGTACACACAAGCGGCACACCAACCGCATCTCTGGAAACCAGCTAGAGTCCTTTGGGGCGCCCTTAGTTGTGAAGCTTGGACTTGTGGTACTGCCAGCAACCGTACTTGTTGGAAACATCTGCCAAACCGCAGTAGCGACGAATGCGAGTTGGTCTGGTGCAATGGTCAGCACTGTTTGCACGCGACTTGAGTAGGTGTCCACGAGAGCAACTTGGACACTGATGGTCGATCGCGACGCAGGTAGTGCACAGGTTCCCCCAGTTGATGAGTAAAACGTAAATGTCGTCACGTCTTCACCAATCAAGCATCGGATGGTAGGCAGGTCCCAAAGATCACGACCGGTGATGGAGAGAGACGTCAAGTTTTCGGTCGGTAGCAGGTAGTGTGGAGAAAAAGCAAGCACTTGCGGCCGTCTCCTCACTTCCAATGAGACATCTTGGAGCGAGTAATCTTGAAGATTGTTTGACACATGAAGAGCCACGGGCTCGGCACGCTCCATTGTCGACAAGCTACAGTGGATCAAAGACTCGGAGATGAATCGTGCAGGCACGATAGCCGTTTGACCGAATCGGCATCGAAGCAACGCAGTCGCGCGGAAGCCTCTGCCGTGAACCTCAACGTCCGTCGGTGAGCCAGCCCAAGCTGTATCCGGAATTATCTGGAGTACTCGTGGCAAAGGAGCGTAGGTATAAGTCACCGTTGATACTCCTGGGATACCGCCAACTTCAATACTGAGGCTCACAGGCACGTCTTCCATCGACAATGGATGCGCTGGGATAGGTGGAACCGAACACGTGAGCTGCGACACGGACACAATCGATGCCTCCGATGACAGACTCCCGAAAACACAGCGGTAGTTTTGCGCACCATTCAAAACTGTGAACGGGCCACCCGTCACCACGATACGAGTGCCTCCAGTCGCGGGTCCGCTCTGTGGAGAAACCGAAGCAACGTGAACATCGCTGAAAGAGCAGAATGTCTTCATCATCTCGTCCTGGTTGCGCAATAACTGTCCAGCAATCGAGACGTCGAGTGTTTCACAGCGGGCCATCCAGCTCCGAACTGAAAACGAACACTCGGCACTGCTGCTGTTCACGACTTCCGCACGCACAGTCGCAATCTCGCCAATGTGGCACAGCATGTCCGCGGTGTTTGTGAAACCCCGACCAGATAGTCGCACAAGACCTCTCAACGAGCCGTTACGTCTGCGCTGTGTTTCGGCCAACACTCGGTCAATCCGAGGAGGCTGTAGTTGGGTGCTCACGTTTGTCGAGTTGCGACTGGGGTCGATGAGAACAAGTCGTTCTGTTTCATGGCGAACCATTCGCGGATACACTGTGTTGATCATGGCCGCAGACTTGAAGACCAGCATGGGTCCGTTCTCACTGAAATCGACGCCATCATTGGCGACATGCACGGCAACTTGACCTTGCGCTTGTGGTTCCGCGTCACACACGACTGCTGACGCGTTGAAGAACCTCCTGAGTGGAGCTAACACGAGGCCGAAACGACATCGAAATGCACTGAAGTTGGCGAACCCACTGCCGTAGACGATCACTGAGGTTGGTCGAGTGTCGGAGGCAACTGTTCGGGACAAGTGGCTCACAGTAGGTCGAACTGGCCAATACAAGCATCTGCGTTAGTCAGCCACCTACAAGTCCGCTATCGAAAGCATGTACCCGTATATGTCAGGGCGAGGGACGATTCCGATACGAGCTCCTCGTTGAGACGCACTCGCAGAAAAGCACGGCCTGGGCGCATTGGAGGCGTTGGACATACGAGCGAGTTGTTGCTTATTAGAGACCCGATATGCACGATCTCCCCTTCCACTCCCTCGAAAACACAGTCGACACGTCTTGCCATCATATCAAACACGCCGATCACGAGTAGATTGGTTCCGCCGTATTCGGACACGACATTCGGTACGGCTCGAGATAGACGCGGCTCAGCTACAACAGTAAAGTAGTCAGCTCGTATGACTTGAGCGAACGCTTGCACAGTGAGACGTACCGAGGGAGCTAAACTTGAACGATTTTTCGAACTCGATCGCAGTTAAAGCCGCCCTTAATCTCAAATCCACAGTAGTGCTCGAGCCACTTGTCGGCGGAGCTGTGCAAAACGCCTTCGTCGTTGATTCAATTTGGACGCTGGCACCTGCCGACCCAAGAAGACAGTCGGACGAAGTAGTTGAGCGTGTTGGTGTCCATGCATTCTCATTCGTGTCGTTGATGAACTTCTCCAACACCATGATTGTCAAATTGCTTCGCTCGCTGTCAATCGATGACGAGTTGTCAATTCGGACCGCCACCCCGACTGGGCCAACTCCAAACACCGCAGGTTCAAATGCGCACAGGACGCCGTGACTTGTAACACTGGCCTTTGTCACCACAAGCATGGTGCCATTCGCACTGGAGAAGCGGCAGTAGCTATGATCTTGAACAAAGTTGCGCCCAAAGACGGTGACATTTGTCGAGCCAGAATCTCGAAGCAAGAGTGTCGGAACCACGGCATCCACTGCAACTGGCGGTCGGACGTCGAGAGTGACCTTGGTCGACGACCAGTAGATGGCATCGTTGGAAACCTGGACGTCAACCTCGCCATGATGGAGCAGTGCAGTGGCGGAGAACACGCATGTTGCCGAGAAGGATGTCATGACTTGAGCGCTCGTGGATATCGAATCTCCGACAAGACATGAGAAGTTGAGGTCGGCTCTGAAACCACTCCCTTTCACTGCGATATTTCTCTGGTCTCCACTCTCGACGAGCTGCGGTGCCAAGCTCACGATCGTCGGTTCTTCGTAGACTTCGAACTCGACGGAACCAATGACAGAAGACGTATGCGCGTCGCGAAGAACGACAGTGGTTTCTCCATTCAGCAACGAATCCTTGGGGATCTCACAGCGCACGCAGCGAGCTGAAAACGGAGTCGCCACCACCAAACTTGGCAGCGTTCCAAAGTGGCACGTAAATCGATGTGGATCTCCGCGTATCTCGGGCGAGCAGAGTGCAAATGCACGCCCTTGCGGAGCCTTCGAGGGCAATGCGCAGACCGTAGTCGACGGTAACTCCAACACGAACACACCCACGGACGTGTCGACAAAGCCCAACTCATTCACGGAGATATAAATTGGGAGATGCTGGCCGGCCGATGCAGTGGGTAGAAACACGTCGGCGCAAACCAACGCACGGTCTTGAACGGTGCACGCTACAGAATTGCTGACGCCGACTCGGATCGAGTAGGACAGAGTAGTTGCAAAAGGTCCCCCCGCGAGCATGATCGTCGTGTTGATGCCAGCTGAGACCCTGCTCGGAAAAACGCGTACGATGAGAAACGACTCGTATGTGTGTATCAGTCGGCGTGGCCATAGTCGACGCCCGTCTTCCGTTTGGAGTTCAACCGCCACTGCGTGATCCAGCGTATTAGCGCGAAAGCCAAACGTGCTTGGTGTACATACCAGATTTGACGAATTTATTACCTCTGCTCGCACGAAGACGTCGTTGTTGAACACGCACGTGAGTGGAAGGGGGGTGCCGTCGTTTAGCGTAAACTTGGATCCGCGAATAGTGACTCTTGTCGCATTTGAGCCTGCGATTTCCGGTACAAGCGTTGGCTGCACGTCCACAAACTCTGGGTCCTCGTACACGACAAGATCGCTTCCAGCAGCCCAGTGCATCCCGCTATTCAAGCTCACACGCAATGAGGCCGAACCAGAAACAATACCCGAAGGCACATTGCATGCTATCTGTCGGCTGGACTCGACCACACCACTTGTCTCCACGCCACCGACTTCACACTTCACTTGCCCGCTTGAAGGGAATTCGCTTCCGCTGACAATGATCTTTGAGGTGGACGGTGAAATGAACTGGGGCTTGACATCAGTAATCTGAATGGGTTCGTGCACGACGAGCACCAGCTCAACTGACGCTGAAAAATCTTGGCCATTAAGCGATATCGCGAGAGGTAGTGTTCCTGGTTCAGTTGGTAGAATGAAGGAATCGCAACGAACGGTGCCTGTGCCGATAAGCTGCCCCACCACAACTCGGTCGCCAATTTGACATGCTAGCTTGGCCACGGACGAAATGTAGTCTCCACTGAGGACGACAGCGACAGTCGTGTTGGCTGGGGCCAACGATGGAAAGCAGGAGAGAAGCACCGGAGGCGCGTAATAGCGAAACTTCATCTCGGACCGCGAGAAATCGATGCCATTGATTGAGACTTGCACACCAACTTCGTGTTCACCGGTCGACATCTCCAATGCAGGAGCCGTGCAGCGGATGGCGCCGCCTGACGACATCACCCCTGGGACAGTGATCGAGCCAAAACGGCACGCTAAGAACCGTGGTGGCGAATCAATCTCGAAGCCGCTTCGAATTGTTACGATTGAGCCTCCAGTAGCTGGGCCTTGTGTGGGTGTGATGTCCAGCAGAGCAATCTCTCTATGGACGGTGACAGTCTCAGTCTCCTGACGAGCTCTCTCAGGAACGTCTTGATCAGTACTTAAAACCGAGACGTGATAGTCACCGATAGGGAGATCTTTCGGCGGCGAACACCTCACGAGCCTGCCGGATACATCGATGACGACGGATGCCTGAACTTGCCATGATTGCTCATTGCGCTCGAATCTGCAAAATGTCGACCGGTTTGCGAGCGAAGCGAAGTTCTGACCCATCACAGTCAAGATCGTGCCACGATTCTCCGGCACCAGTTTCGGGACGATGTCGGTGATGACTATCGGGAGCTCTACGTAATAGGCAACCTCGTCAACCATGATGGTATCATTGACCGTGATCCGCAGAGGAATGACCCCGGGAAACAAAAACGAGGGTGTCGTGCAGCGGAGTAACACAGGAGATACCCACGTAGCCTCGACGCGAGAATCACCAAACAAACACGCGTAGCCAAACTCGCGCACGTACGATTCTCCGTGGAGCTCAATCAGCGTGTGCCCTCTCGTAGTACCGCGATCCGGGGCGATGTATGCTATCGTTGGACGTTGGAGAAAGGTGAAGGGGAGCTTTGTCGACGAAAAATCTCGCTGATTCACTGTGACGTCGATGTAGGCGGATCTAACTTCCTTGAGATCCAGTCGTACATCACGGAATGCGCAGGTTAACCTCGTTGCACTGATGAAAGTTGCACGAACGATCTCAGTGTCAAACCGGCAGCTCAACGAAGACGAGTTGAAGAAGCTTTCACCCACGATCTCCACTAGAACGCCAGTGTCTTGCGTAAAAGCCAGGTAGTTTGCTGGTTGCACTCGGTAGACTTCAGGGCGGTCGAGGAGGATAAATTCGCCAACCGTAACGTAGTTGACTCCATTGGGGGCGACAAACAGATGGATCGGCGTCGTCGTTACTGAGCCGCGTTGTACAACAAAATCTGGCACAACGCACTGAATCTCACCCGAAATGACCAGAACCGGTTGAAGCTGCGTGGCTTTAACGCTGCCAAGAGACGTGAATTTGCACATTGCGGCATCAGTGCTGTTCTTGGTGAAACTCGAGCTGGCAAGAACAATGCCACTCCCGGCGTGCACATATGTGGTCGGGGCAGGGCCAAGCCGCACTCGATACGGCTCAACAACAACCAGTGCCACAGGGTTGCTTGCAAGGCCACCAATTTGCCGCAGTGAGAAAGCTTGTACGCCTTGTTGCGATGCTGGTAGCCTAATAGTGCACTGCACGTGCGTTGGCGTCACGTACTGCGCCGCGCTGACCGCCCTTTCACCGACGAAGCACGCGTACTCACTCTGACCAAAGTTCCATCCGTACGCGTCCACAACCGACTCGTCATCCGAAGGCACCTCGGATGGTGAGATTTTGCCCAGCAAGGGACGAATTCCGTTGCGGTGTTGAACAGTGAGCTTGCGGCTCTCACGGGCAGCGACAGTATTACCGAGAGGCACGCCCGCCGAATCCAGAGACACCGTATATACGGCGCGGAGTGGGTTATGGTACGTGACTTCGGTCACCATCCCTTTGGCCATTGCATGAAGATCTGCCATTCTTGCGCTGCCTTCAATGACGATAGCATCGCTTCCTGCGAGCGAAGATGTGTCCCCGCTCCGTGACGCTGCAACCGAAGCGCTTGTCGTCGTGGGCGGAAGTGCCACTGACGGAGATCGAATACCCGTGACCTGGATTCCGTAGGAAGTCGCCGCGTTACCCTCTGCTTCGTCGGGATCAGAGAATCGGAAGCCGTCGATGCTGAAGCCGACACGCTCGACCATGGTCAAATGGGGAGAGGCGGCGACTGGGACCAATTCAATGACGACGTCCACCACATTTGCAAACGCTTGATCGCCCGGCGTGCATCGCGATGCAAATGAGAACGAAGTGGCTTGCCGAGAGGTGGAAGATGGTGGAGGTAGATAGTAGACAAACCCATTGGGCAGCTCAGTCGCGGCATCGATCTTGGAGCCTTGCGCGAATGCAGGCTTTTGACTCGCTGTCGGTGGCACAAACGCTTCTGCGATGGCCAAGCTGCCGAGTGCTGGGATGCGCTCAATCTTGAAATGAAGCTTACAGCCCGTTGGGTTCCATGCCTGCAGATCCAGTACTTTGATATCGCCATCCAATAGTTGGATGCGATCGCCGCCACCAGCAAGCACAGGGTTCCAGCCGACGAGGGGGGCGCCCGTCGCTTGTGCACCCGATCCGCCGACGAAGCTCACACCAGCGACTATGCTTACTGCACGGAACAGCATGGTCCTCCGTCGCGACGCCGGCGCCGACGCCATCTTGGTTCGCGAAGTTTCCCTTTTGTGCGCGACTGTTCCAGCGATCCAGCTTGTCAAGCGGTACACTGTACTGCCTGTACCGCTACGATGGTACGTTGTTCACGGGCCGGGTTTGGATCGTTTCCTTAGATCGTGACTCGCGGGTTAAGTTGAACTTGCCGCCAAGCAGCACAAGAATGAAACACTTACGGCACGACAGCGCATGGGGCTGCTGCTCAACCCTGGTACACTCTACGAGTGCTCAAGGCCGCCACAGTCTCCGGAGGTGGTGTGCTCACGTCTCATCTACGGTTACCTCATGTTTGATTTCAGCCAGACGAAGTTTGGTGGCTTGCTGTCCATGATTTATATAGAACTGTTCTTATTGCACATGTATAATAGCTACAGTAGTTCGCTAGACGTAACTCAGCAGACCCCAACTTCAACAACATTGTATCGAAAAGGTTATCGAGATTATGAAGAAGACCATGCGGCTCGGCGTTCCTGTCTTCGCTCTAAATGACTCAGGTGACACTCGCATTTTGAGGAAGGTGTCGCCTCGCTTGCCAGCTATGCTGACATCTTCCGGCTCAACGCGCTGGGGTGTCGTCCCAGCTCACTGTGGTCGTGGGCCTGCGTGCCAGTGGCGTGTGTACTCGCTGGCGATGACTGACTCTATCTTTATAACGCGCGACTCGTCGAACATGTTCGTGACCGGTCCAGACTTTGGCAAGACCGTGACCAATGAAAAAGTCACGTAAGAGGAGCTCGGTGGTGCAGGCACGCACACAAAGACGTTGGTTTTGGGGGTATGGAGGGCCATCGGGGCAAAGAGTTAACCACTTTTAAATAAAGTTAACCATACCCGTATTATATTTTCGTAATTTACAGTCATGCCCGTCATTTACCGGCTGGCTGAGACTGATTGACGTCGCTTGGATGAGCAGCTCACATTTGTGTTACCATGCCCAAGGACAAGAAGAAGCGTCAGCGCAGCGCGCCCAGCACGGCGTCGGCCGCGCAGAATGCGCTCGGGCGTACGCTCGCGACGCCCAACACGTCGCTGGGCCAGCACTTTCTTAAGAACCCCATGATCGTCACCCAGATCGTGGCCAAGGCCGCGATCCGCGGCACGGACGTGTGCCTCGAGGTCGGCCCCGGCACGGGTAACTTGACGATTAAGCTGCTCGAGCAGGCCAAGCGCGTCGTCGCCGTCGAATTCGACCCGCGCATGGTTGCTGAAGTGCAGAAGCGCGTCCAGAACACGTGCGTCTCCATAGTCTCATTATTTTTCCCTGCGTAAAACAAGCGCGACTGACGTTCTCGGTTGTTCATTGCTTTCCACATAGCGAGCACACCAACCACTTGCAAATCATCCACGGTGATGTCATGAAAGTTCAGTTGCCGTTCTTTGACGTGTGCGTGGCCAACTTGCCGTACCAGATCTCGTCGCCGTTCGTGTTCAAGCTGCTTTCGCACCGACCCATGTTCCGCTGCGCCGTGATCATGTTCCAAGAGGAGTTTGCCAAGCGGCTGAGCGCCAAACCGGGCGACGAGCTCTACTGCCGCCTCTCGGTCAACACGCAGTTGCTGGCCAAGGTGGATCAGCTGCTCAAGGTCGGCCGCAACAATTTCCGCCCGCCGCCCAAAGTCGAGTCGCGCGTCGTGCGCATCGAGCCAAAGAACCCGCCGCCACCAGTCAACTTTACGGTACGGTTGCATTGGATCTCTCACTCTCACTTGCTGCGAATTACGTCAAGGACTGACTTGAGGGCTTCGTATAGGAATGGGACGGCATGATCAAGATCATTTTCAACCGCAAGAACAAGACGCTCCACTCGACGTTCACGACCAAGTCGGTGCTTTCGGTGCTGGAGGAAAACTACAGAACGTACTGCTCGCTTAACAACGAGTTGCCCGAGAGCGACTTTGACATCAAGACCAAGGTCGAGGAAGTGCTCAACGTCGAGGACTTCGCCTCCAAGCGCGGCGCCAAGCTTGACCAGGACGACTTCCTCGCGTACGTTTGCACTCTGAGTTTTGTGCGGCATTTGCCAATGATGAACTCCTCGGACTAACTGGACTGTGAGCCTGCTCTCTCTGTGCAGCCTACTCGAGCGCTTCAATGCCAACAACATCCATTTCTCGTAGATAGTAGGGGAGTTGTTACGAGGTTATTTCTCTAGAGCTTTCGATTTTGTTGGACCAAATCCAAGTGTATGATTTCTTGTATACCACACGTCCGCCTTGCTTGCCTCTGCTAGGTAGCATCACACCTTGCACAAAAAGTCAATGACGCGCTCAAGCACGAGCACAGCGATCGTGTCGCCGACCATGAGCCCGAAGACGACCAATTGGACCTGCACAGTGGAGCCAAGACTTCAGTTGAAATCACACCAAGCTTCCCCCAGAAGGCACTAGACTACGTACCTCTTCAGTGGGCATCGGCACGAGCTCGAGTGCAGCATTCAGCGCCGGTAGCACTTCCCATGCGGCCATCGCTAGCACGGCGTACGACACCAGCGCACTTCGACAGAGCAGCTTATTTTGCCAAAAGCTCTCCATGAACGGCCGGCCCTTGTAGTTGGTCACAAACGTGTTCAGCTGCATGACGGCCGAGAGCAAAAACATGATCGTGTTGACAACGTTCGGCGAGAACTTGCCGTCCGGATGCATGGCCGGGTCGGCATAGTCGATGAACGGCTGCGCGACGCGGAGCGCGGCCGCGAGAAACGCCAAGTGGATAAACGACTGGCCAAGGATCGAGAGCAGCACCGGGCGGCAGAATACGCCTGACGGAGGACGCTCGCTCGACAGGCGCTTGGCTGGTCGTGCGCGCGAGAGAAACAAAAAGAACATGGCGATGCTCAACTACATAGTCACAGGCAAAGAATCAAAAACGTCAGCACAGGGGAGTAGAGCAGCAAATGGACAATCGAACGCTACGCACCCCGACGACCGTGAGCTGTTGGTCGCCGTTCTTGACGCCGTGAATGTAGAGCGAAGTCAAATAGTAGGCCGTAATGAGACAGTTGACGCCCAGAATTTTGTACATTTGGATCGTCGTGACGAGCGTGCATCGTCCCTGACGAACAAGCTGCTTGACGACGCGAATGCTTGAGCTCTTGGACGTGAACGGCGACGCGATCGAGGCATCGCCAAGCCGCACAGTCCCAGACTGTTCTTCCTCGTCTTGGATCTGTCGAAGCCGCTCTTGGAGGGACGAATCCGTCTTCTCCAAGGTGAGACTCGCAGCGAGCGAGCGTTGCGAGTTTTCGGCATCCGGGTTATTGACAATCGACACGCCGACGTGGGCACGCTTCAATGCACCGACATCGTTGGTGCCGTCGCCACACATCACCGTCGTCTTGCCGGCGCGATTGAGGGCCATGATAATGTGCTCTTTCTGCTGTGGCGAAGTCCGCGCAAAGACGTTCACGAATGGACAAAGGCGGATTAGTATCTGCATATAGGCTTCGAAGGCGAGCGCTTCTTCGTTTGCGTGGCGGGACTCCAGCCGCAAAGCGAGTGCTGCCAACGCCTCCCCAGTTACACACAAATCGTGGGCGTCGCTGAGGGTCTTGGCAGCTTCTGCAGTGAATGGCACGCACGATAACGTCTCTTCCTTAGCGGATCCGTCATCAATGGCTCGCCACTCGATCTCGCCCGGCTTTGCAGTGGTCTGCAAAATGAGTGGCGGCTTGGAATCCTGAGCGTTCAGACCGATTTGGCGTGCAGCATCACAGGCGGTCAGCGCGTTGTCGCCCGTGATCACGATGATCTTGTGGTTGGACCGCACGAGATCACGAACCGTTCGCTTCGTATCTTCTTTGAGCGGGCAATCGAGCACCAAAAAGCCCGCGAAAATGAGATCACTCTCAATGGCGCTACGGGGGGAGTTCCGCACAAACGCGTCGACGGACGCAGCTGTCGGTGATACGTTGGTCAGACGACGGTAGCCAAGCGCCAGCACGCGGCAGCCTTTCGACGCGAAATGGCGATACACGCGGCTGTATTGCGGCGGCTTCTCGGCGAAGAGCGGTTCGAGCACTTCGGGGGCACCTTTCGTGAGCACGCGCAGCTCGTCCTGTTCGTCATTGTCGCTCTTGCTGATCGACGCGATCGTCGTCATGCGTTTGAGATCCGAGGAAAACGAAAAACGATGGAGAATGTGGACGCCCTCGACAATGCCGCGGCTGCTGGAGAAGAACGTGGGCTCCACGGTCGAGCCATTCCCGTGGCGCTGCCGCGGTCCAAACGCAAGCGTCCACTTGATGTTCTTGAGTGCCGTGGCTTCCAGCGGATCGCCCATAACTTGGCCATTCAAGAAGACAAGCGACTGGCACCCGGCCAGCACGAGCTCGCTGTTCAACGGCAAATCGTCGGGCGCAATCATGCCAAAATGGCCGTCGTGCGGGTGGGAACCATCGTGGATCGCTGTCTTGAGACCGGCGACGCCGTGCATCTTGAGCTCATCGCTTGTCAACGTACCGGTCTTGTCAAAGCAGCACACGTCCGTGCGACCCGCAAAGGGGATCCGAAAGGGCTCGGTGCAGTAAATGTTCATCTGCATGAGCGCCAACAGCGAGTTGGTCACGGCGAGCGATAGTTCCATGGGCAGTTCCGGTGGCACCACGGATGTGATGATCATGATGCAGTGCAACACCAGCTTGAAGCGGTTGCGCGTCGGATCGCGTAGTCCGTTGTGGAGCACAAACCCGGCGGCTGCGATCGCAAAGCCTAGGAGCAGCAGAATGAACCACATGGCCTCGCTCGTATTGGCCGTCACGCGCTGCGAAGAGTGGAGAATCGTGCGCATCAGGCTGCCCTGGGTCGTGCCAAAGCCCGTCCGCAAGACGTAGGCCACGCAGCCCTTGTCAGGTGCGTTCGGGATCTTGCTGGCGCCAGTGCGATCACCACCACTTTCCGGCAGCGTGTGCTGCAGAATTTTGGTGCCGCCAAACAGCACGTGCTTCTTGTGGACTTGGCTCGTGCCGTCGTCGATCAAGAGGGCGTCACTGTGGTCGTCATCGCTCGCAATCGGCTCCTTGCGCAGCGGCACCGACTCGCCCGTGAGCATCGACTCGTTCACGACGCAGTTGCCACGCAGCAAGAGCAAATCACACGGCACGTTGGTCAACTTGTCGTCTTCTGGCCGCACGACGACGCCCGGCACTTTCTGGCCGATCGAACAAATGTCGCCGGGCACGAGCTGGTCGCTCATGATCTCGCTCCACCGGTTCGCGCGGTACACAAACAGCGGCTGCGGCGCGCGCCGCATGCCGTTCAGGATCTCCATGTTGCGCTGGCGCTGCTTGACGACCGTGCACTCGAAAACGACCAGCATGCACAGCGTCATGAGCGAGTAGTACACGTACTCGTCGAGGCACCAAAGCAGCATGCAAAAGAATTGGAAGACGAAAAACGGCGCGACGAGCTGCTCCTTGAGCAGCACGGCGAAGCGAGGGACGGGAATGTCAAAGTCGTTCTTGCCCCACTTGAGCTGCGCGCGCGCCACGTCGTGAGAAGCTACGTAACCCTTCGCTGACGCATACTCCAGGAGCGGTAGCTGCGTCGGGAAATCGAGGCGGCGGAAGCGCGCGGCGCCGGCGTGGACAGCTTTGAGGTCGTCGTAGAGGCAGAACGTTAGGTTCTGGTACGAAAAGCACAGCAGCGGCACGTCGCTCGTCTCCTGCACGTTTACAGAATCAGCTTTAGCTGATGCGACTATGAATGGGAGGGGATCCTAGTTTCTTACCTCGGTGTCGGCGACTCGCTCGCGGATGATTACGCAGCGACAGAGCTGCTTGGGCAGCAGCGCACGTGCCGGTACGACCTTGACAAAGACCTCGACACGCGGGTCGTCAGTGCGCAGCTGCTGCAGTGGCGTAAAGCCCAGCCACGCGCCAGCATCGACGCTCCACTCGCCCAGCAGGAACGTCAGGGCATGGAGAAAACTGGCCACGGCGGCCAGCAGCACGGCCACGACGTCGCCCTCGGGACGCGTCAGGAAAAGATACACGGCCGTGGCGTAGAGCCAGGCAAAGGGCAGCACGTCGAGGCGCAGCGCCCACGGCAGCGGCGCGTAGAGCGCCACGGCCGCGACCTCGGCGTCGTCGATCCGCACGGTGACGCGGCGCATGTATCTGGTAATGGTCTCTGAGGAGCCACGTTGCGGGAGACATTTTATCCGCTTAAGTACGACGTGACGTACGACAAGATCGCTCCACTAAGTACGAAAATGTTTTTCAGACGCTGAACATGGACATGGTGGCGTCGTGCACTGTATCGTCGGATCATCGTAGTCTTATCAATTGAGCTTCCCCATGGACGCACACGAATGCGCGTCTACGGAAACCATAGAATTGAATTCGTCATTCGATACACGCTGCGCAGTCGCGCACATAGCGCTACTACAGGAATCGTATCAGTAGTGAAGTGTGAGCCTCATTACGAGTTCGGACATACGCTTGTTCAAAACCATCCCGTACGATTCCGCCGCCTTCCATAGGCCAATCGGTCAATAGAGTCATAAATGGCTTGCGAGAGACCTCAGGTGGTACCCGAAATAGTTGCAATCGACATGAATTGGTCCGTGTTGGCAATATCGTCACCGGTCTCTCGGTCAGGAATACGTACACACACAGGATACAGGCTATACTCAGAGGGGGCTTGCACACACCGTCGCTCGCGCGGACAGGTGTTGGCGGCGAAGGCTATAGTTCTCACTGCCACGACAGCAATCGCGAAGTGTGTCGGCATACATTGTCTGAGCTGCAGTGGACAAGTGCACAGTGTGGGAACGGTTGGCTGCGGCATTCTGAACCCGTAAAAACTCACCTTTTTACGGATATGGGACGTTTATGTTGCGTTACGTATTAAGTTGCGTTTGACATGGACGAGGCATCACTTCGAGGGGCCAGTAATTAGGGTATCACAGTGAAACATCTTGTGCGTGCCACACCCACGCAGTTGAAGTCAACGAGCAAAATACTATATGTAGTTGTCCTGGGGATTTCAAACTCGGCTCGCAGGAATCAGTCTGTCCATAATATCGCTGTGTGTAGAGAATTGAAGTTTGTTTCCAATGTGAGAAGAATGGTTCTCCGGCGCGAAGAGATGAGACGGCCAGTTCGGTGGGTTGGGTCAACTTCGCGTCATCCCTGAAAACGGGTGATCTCATTCGAAGGCAGGTTTTAGCGATTCTCACTTGATGATTGGATGAATTAGATTCCAAAGCACTAAAATTGCCTCTAAAAAGAATGATTCGTCCGTAAATCTGCAGAGAAATACCAGAATGATGGTCGATGATCGGGGGACCTCCCTGGGGAATTGACTTCATCCTTGGAAACCTTCGACGCCTCAAGGGGGGAAGAAATCCCAGGCACACAGACGCGTGTGGGAAAAGCCCCGAGCGTGAAGCAACCGAAGAGAGAGCGAGAGACGGCACGGGAGATGGTCGGCTCAGCGACGCGGCGGCCGTCAGGCGGCGTGGCCGAGCACGAGCTGCAGCGTCTCAAGACGCGGCTCGAGCCGATCGTGATCACGCCCGAGTCCGCCACGCTCCACGACGCGTACGTGCCGCGCGGCGACGTGACACTCTCACCCGCAGATGCAGAAAGTAGCACCCTAGCGCCAGACGAGCCTGACATCGTCGAGGTCGGGTCGAACCGATACTCGGGCGTGATCTACGCGGCGCGATTCCTCGTCACGCGCGTGGGATTCCTGCGGTCCGTCAAGCGGTACGTAGTGGAGCGATAGAAAGAGATAACAAGAGTATGGGGATTGATACAGAGTGCTGACACTCTTATTGTTGCAGGATTATGGTGTTGAGTAGCCACCACCTGACGATCGTGGACCCGTACACGGACGAAGTCAAGGAGCGATATCCGTACGACAACATTAAAGAGATCATGGTGGCCACGGACAACGGCAGTGGCGGCGCGAACGTGGACCGCACGTTCACGATCTTTATCGGCAAGAACATTACGGAAAAGTACACGTGCCGGTACCGCCAACAGTTGCTGTCGACGTACTACCAGCTTCGGGAACGCGCGTCGTCCATGCGTCGTGACAATGTGGACATGCCGTTGTCGGCCGGCGGGGGTGGTACTTCTGCCATGAATGGCCTTCCGGGCGTCGGTGGCTATGGTGGTCTCCCAATTGCTCCTCTTCCGGGCGGCGCGAATGGTGGCGGCATGTACTTTGACAGTCTTTTCCAGTTGTGCGGCAAGTCGTTCACAATGACCAAGCTGAGCTCGACCAAGAGTACGTCGTTGGCGCCCGTCAAGATCGATGTCGTGCTCGCGGTCCGCGCGTCCAGTCTCGACCGGCTGCACCCCGAGACGCGCGCGACCTTGTCGTCGATTCTGCTCATCGACATCGTCAAGATCCAGCGCATCACGGGCAACTCGAACGAGCTCGTGGTGTACTACGAGAACAACCGCGTGCATCGGTACTGGTGCAATGCACGCGAGCCCTTTATTCAGGCCATTGCCAACAACCTGCGGTCGTGGTTGAGCGTGTCGCTCGTGGTCGAAGAGGTCTCGGATTCGTGCGAGTTCGACGCGCTGACGTCGACGCGCGACATTCCGCAGCCCGTGGCGTTCGAGATTCCCGTTTTGAAGATCAGCAAGAACACCAAGAACAAACTGCAGCTTCGGCTCTTGGCGCTCACGTCCACGGCGGTCGTGGAGCGAGATCCGGTCACGAGACGCACGCTCGCGAGCCACGCGCTGAACGACATTTTCAACGTGGTCATGTACCCAGCACTCTCGCCGTCGCTCGACGAGTACGCAGATGAGACGGAAGGCACGTGTGGCAAGTTTGCGCTCGAGCTGAAGCATGGCCGCACGCGCCGATTCGTGTGCTTGAGTTCCACGGTCGCGCGCCGCGACAAAGAAGTGGGACTCGGCATGGACCGCGCAACGGACGCGCACCACCAACAGCTTCGCCACGTGATCGGAGACATTGGCGGCAAGTCATCTGTGCCGCCCTGGCTCAAGGTGGCTGGCTCCTCGACGATTCTGAGCCCGAAGGAGTCCCGCAGCTTGTTTCTCTGCAATATGATTGAGATGTGCCGCATGAACAAGCTCCACGTGTCGTGGTCGACGGAAGAGACGCGAGTCGCATGCAAGGAAGGCACGTGGGGATCCGAACTGCACCCGGAACTCGAGGATATTTTTCTCCGCAAGCTGGTCAACCTCACGTTGATCCCCAACCTCGTGACAAGAGAGTCCCTGGACGTCATTTTCCGCCACTTGGAGCAGTTCAACCGCAATGTCCCACTCGGCAGTCTGCGGCAACGCGACCGACGCGCCTTTGCCGCACTGATGAAGCTGCTTGAGAACTTCAAGGAGTATGCGGTCTCTCAGCTCTCTAGTCCGTCCAACTCGGACTCGCCTGTTCCGACCGCCGAGTTTCAGGTCGCGATCCTCTTGGCGATCCAGCGCTTGCTTTGCACGAGAGCCGTGTTCGAGGAGATCCCAAACTCCCAGTACCGCAAAGGCATTGAGATCATCATGGAGCTGTTACACTCGCCCATGGAAGAAGTGAGCTTTGCCGCGGCCAGTGTGATCAAGTATATGGTGATCAATTACTCGGAAACACGAAGCATGAAGTCGGAGCAGGTGAACCGGCGGGCAGTGTTCACGAAGTACCACTGCAAGCTCTTTGTCTCGCGCGCGTTCGACCTGTCCAAGACGAACCGCGTCGGGCGAGTGCCGCGCCAAAGTCTGCTGCAGTACCGCGCTGGAAGTGTGGACCTCACGTACGATGAAGGGTCGTCCTCTCGAGCGGAGCACAGTATGGCCAGCGCTCTATCGTACTCGCAGATGGGCTTGGACTATTTAGTCATTGCACTTGTATTGCAGACCCTCGAAGTGTGCCTATCAAGCGGCAAGAAGGCGTCTCCAGAAGGTGTTGTGATTCATCTTCTGCGAGCGATGAAGATTGACGAGTTTATGCGCCACCACACGCTCTTCTTGTACAACCGCAGCCTGAGTTTTTCCATCGCCAAGTGCTCGTCCATCATGGTGAAGGCTCACGTGTTGGAGCAAGCATCCGAGGTCGTAGAGGTCATCCAAGACGCGGCAAGAAAGCATGGCGCGCTGCTTTGGCAGTTGTACTTGTCGCTGTATGGCCATGACAAGGCCCAACGACGCATCTCGTCCCAGTTGGTCGCGCTGTTGACCCACGAGAATGCACGGTCATCGGCCGTCATCCGAAATATCTTCCCGCATGCGCTCCTCGATGACATGCCGGTCGAGCAGCTCGAGTACGACGAATTTGGCCGTCAACTCCCGTTTTTCTCGGGCGAAGCGGTTCCTCGATCGAGTCCGTCCTCGTCGGGACGACGAACCCTGAAGAATGGCACCGCCGATGATGCCACGAACGCCACCGAGAGTGGGAAGAGCAAGATGAACATTGCGATTACCACTCGTGCACGGCTCGTCCGCAGCACCAAGTGCGTTGTGCTGCTCCCCGAGTTCTTTGAACGGTTGTGGATGAATTATTCGACCAAGGATCTTGTTTGGGGGCAAAATGCAGTCGAAGAGCTCATTCGGAAGCTTGAAGGCGAGATCTCGACGCTCGATCTCGCTCGACTGCGTTATCAGTACTACCTCTATACAGACCCATTGGGCGGCGACCGCGTGGATAATGAATGGGAAACGGCCGCCTCTGCTCGCGACGACCGTCAGCCTGGCCGACAGCCGTACCCGTTTGAATTCCTCCATTCTGGCAGCGAGTCGCGCCTCGCAGTGGCAGTCATGCGTGGAAACGTTTCGTCGTCGAACAAATTCGCGCAGTATATGCCGATCTCGTTTCTCGTGGCGCCCGACACAAGCGACGGCGGCGACAGCGACCCAGACGAAGACGACAACTTTGACAGCGACTACAATTCCGGTGATGAGAACCCGCCACACGCGCCTGTTTCTAGCCGCCGCAGCAGTGTCAAGCCACCGAGAGAACTTGCCTCGGTGAAGCCTGCCCAGCAAGACCCCGCCGCAGCTGCTGCCACGAGCGCACAAGATTCGAAGGCGAAGAAGAAGCGAAAGAGGCGAACGAAAGTGATTCCGCGCTGGTACGTCTCGTGGAATGCGAACGAGTTCCGCGTGGACTACGACTGTCTCCGTCAAGAGGTGCGCGTTGGCGCCTACTACCTGACCAACCTTCTGAACGACCGTGGTGTTCTCGTCGACGACGTTGAAGGGGCCAACAAGTTTATGACACTCCTCTACTACCGCTTGCTCGCAGAAGAGGAGGGCCATTCCGGGGGACATGAAGGCGACGCAAACTCGCGGTCGTCCGTGTCCTCGCCATTTGCTTCAGTGGATGCCTCGGATATCCGACTCCTCGTGCTGAAGGTCATGATCCAGCTGTACGAACGCCACTACGCTGAACTCAATTCGCTACTGTTTTTGAATCACTTGATCCGCGTCGGGATGATGTCGCGAAAACCGGACGGCAGTCACTTATGGCCTCTCGTGGTTCGAGGAAACATTGTTTTGTTTCTCGATCGCGTCTTGTCGAGTGCCACGAACGTTTCGCGCCTACTAAGAGAAGAGGACAATGTCCAGATGATCTTGGATCTTCTGCGCGAGGTGAAGCCGCTCGTCTTGTCTCAAGACCAAATTGACAGCGAGTCGGAGTTTGCTATCGACGAATCCGACGGTGAGTATGACACGCGAGAAGAAGAAGATGAAGACGAAGACTACGACGAAGACGAGGACTATGACGAAGATGAAGATCACGGGAACCCTGATGACGACCACGACTATGAAGAAGAGTACGTTGACGCGGAGGATGTTGATGCCGGCCAGAAGATGCTCGAAGCCCTGGAGGAATCTGGTGTTGAGAATCCTAGGATCACGGCGCCATTGTTGTCTCCTAGCCAAGTTGACCAAGCGCATACTCCCCACGAACCGTACCGGTACACTGTCACCACAGAGCACAGCGGTGCGATGAGCGGATCGATGATCATGCAAACGTGCTTGAGTGTCTTGAGTCGCTTGATTGACTGCCATACGGCAGAAGATGAGGGCAATCTCCACCAAGACGTCAAGTTCCCGAAGTACGGCCGCTTGATCCACTTTGAAGGGACTGCGGTGAACCCCACGAGCCACATCAAGGATCGTCTGTGCCAAGACGAGACGCTTCGCTTTTTGGTGAGTCTATTGGATTGCCCCAACCGCGTCGCATTCAAGAAGTGCCTGGGACTCATCCGACTTCTCGTTCGCCACAACGAAGCGATCATTCCACGCTTGCACGCGACCGGACTCTTCTATTACCTGCTTCGCTTTGCGCAAGATGCCGAGGAGATGGCAGTCGCTGCGCGGTTGATGTCTCACATTCATCTGCGTCAGTCGAAACCCGATGTGCCCGATCCAATGTACGATCGACAAGGCGGTGAAAACAAGAAGGGTATCTTCTCTCCGGATCCGCTGACGCAGATCTGCCTCAAGAGTTGGTTGGTGCGGCTACTTCCCGTGTCGATGGTGGCGCAGTTGCTTCGCCACGGGCCCCGACGGTTCGCGCAGGCATTGTTTTCCGAGTCGAACAATCCGGAAGTTGTGTGGAACGCCAAGATGCGTGGTCAAATGGTGACGTACATCGAAAAGTTCATGGCGCGTCACGTGGACAGTACCGGGATGTTCTCGATTGCACACGACGAAGATGAAGACCATGAAGCCTGTGTCGCACTAATTCAGTACCCGAAGGAAGTCCATGCGCTCCAGTGCTACCAGTACTATCTCCACAACCTTCTTGACGAGAAACATTTTCCCGGATGGCCGATCAACAATGAAGAAGCCTTTTTGGAGGCACTGATGGATGCGATCAAATCCTGGGTGCGTCCCGAGACTCTGAGGCCTACAAGACGCGGCAGCGGGACTGACAACGGAGAAGTGAAGGCGCTCTCGGTGCAAGATGCGATTCTGCTGCTGGAATCGACAGCGCTGCTCCTTCGCCGCTTCCCCGAATCGCCAGCGATCACCAACTTCGGCAACATTGTCTTCATTTTGGAGGCACTCGAGAAATGCGTGAGAGAACTCCATGAAGGAGAAACGCGAGGAGTACGACGAGCGATCGGGGCGATCTTTAGCGACACGGTTACCAAGAAGGCTGCTGTCATGCAGGCATTCGGGAGTGCCATTCGCGCGATCAACTTGGCGACGTCGCTGTCGGAAGAGAACTCGGTCGAGTGCAGTTCCGGGCTCGGACTTCGAGTGCTTTGCTCGTCCCTGAAGCTACTATTCGACAACCAAGAAGTTCTCCGCGGACTGGAGCACTTTGATGTCCAGATCACGACCCACTGGGTGCTCGAAGCGTTGGTCAACGTTCTCAACCAGCCGAACGGTCGAGTCTCGGCCGCGGCGCAATCGCTCGACCTCCTGCCATGCTTGACTCGGTTCCTGAGAAACGACGAAGACCAGCTCGCAACCGATTTGTCGCTTCAGATCATTATCGAAATGGCCACGAGCTCGGGCGAGATGGCCGAGGTACTGCTGCTTCAGCTGGCCGAACACGGTGTCTTGTGGTACTTGGCGCTTCTTCTGTTTCGGTATCAAGCCAAGTCGAGTGGGGACGACAAAGAGCCCGATCGCATCAGCATTGGCGCCGCCAAAGCCCTGGAGCAGATTCTGCGCGCAGTTGCCAAGGAAGAATCGATCTCGGTGTTTGTCAAGCGCATGCAGGACACGATCGAGAGTTTGTTCACGAAGGCCCTGATAGACTATCTGTGCAAGTCGGGACCCGTCACCTTCTTGGATGTGCTCGTCAGTGATGTGCGTGAGCCGCAGATCATGTGGACCGAGCGGATGCGGAAGGAGTTGATTGACATTGCCCAGCGTGGAGTACAGTTCCACTCGTCGCTGGATCGAAGTGGACGCGAGCTGCACAAGGTCTACGAGCTGCCGAACAACTTCATGTATACTGCACAGAGGGAAGAGCTCTGTGTCGCCGGCATCTACGTCAACTTTTTCAACGAGAACCCGCAGAACGGAATCCAAGAGCAAATCGCTGGCACGATCAACCCTCCACCGCCTGTTCAACTGGAGAAGACTGCGGTGCCGACCCGACGCACGATCACAGGGCGACGCGTTCCCATCACGGTCGTGGGCGCGGAGAAGCGAAGCGTGGCGAGCGAAGTGATGCATGGACTATTGCTAGCGCTCTCGAGCGACATTTCGGGTGTTCGCATGCAACCGTCCGCACTGGAGGCCGTCTTGCTGAATCGCATGCTCCCCGTGGCGACCGCCATTCGCCATTTGATCCAGTTCACGCCGGATATGGATGTTCAAGTAGTCCAATCGGACGGGATCTCGACCATGCTGAACGTTCTCGACCATGAAGCGCAACCGCAGGGCTTTTCGTTTGCGTCGGCGCCGCTGTTGCAATTGCGATGCATCGAATGCCTGCACATGCTGTCGTTCAGTGGCAAGTGCCTCGACCCGCTCGCCACGCAAGTGACGCCGTACGTCAAGAGCGCGTTCCAAGTGGTCTACAAACACCTGACGAAGACGGACGCGTCGACTGAGGGCCAGTTGGCGCGCATTACGCTCCAGTTTCTCGGGAACCTGTGCCTCGTTCCAGCGTGCGTGGATAACATGGTCAAGGGCATGGATCCCGTCGACTTGTCTACGGTACTCCCGACTGTGTGGTCGGGAGATCCGGGTGAAGTGCAGCTCTTGCTCTGCCTCCACATGATCCCGCTCAAGCGGCACACGCAGGCAGCCACGCAGTTTGCAAAGGCCTCTGTGAATTCGCAGCTTGCAGCGACACTACTCAGTTTACTGTCAACGCTTGTGCCAAAGTCCAAGCTCAATGAGAGTTCGCAGACAAAGTCGTACGCTGCACGGTTCCTGTCGGTGCTGTCGTCCAATCCCGGTAGTGGTGGTGCCATCGCAAGCCTGTTGGTATCGTCACGCGTGTGGGAAACTTACGGCGACTCGACACAGGGATCGACTGATGACTTGCGTCGACTCCTTGTTCCACCGTATGCGCCGGCGCTGCTCAAGGGTGATCAGGCCAACCCGCACAGGATCGGATAGTCGTTGATCTCCTGCCAGGCTGAGGTGTTGGAGAATTGTTGAGCAAATCCAATAAGACGAGTTACTCTGTAGTTGTTTCATAAAATGGACGGGTGCGAGAACTGAAGGTCTTGCTGAGGTTTTGGCAGGGGGAATCGACGCTGATTGGTCGAAAGTGCCGAAAAGCTGTTCGCTGATTGGCTGGATGGAGCGGACGTGGGCTGACTGTAGTTCCGAACAAGGTCAGCACCCGCCTCTCTGGTTGGTTGAATATTCGGAACTGCCAGAGCAGATCACCAGTAATGTATTTTTGGAGATGACAGGAGGACCCCGCATGAACAGAGCATCTCTGCCCTGAGCCATCCCTCCTAGAACCGACAACCAACAGTCCAATGTTACAGTCTTTGTGGTCAATTCATTCGGAATGGGTTCGTGACCGTGCTCCAATGACGATTCGCCAGACACGAACTTTTCTGCTCAACTTCAATAGCATCACTGCTTGTATTATAATAGGAGTGACGGACCCAAATCTCGAGTAGAACTCCACAGTACCTCTTGACAAGGGTTAACTGTCGGCGTTTGGACGCCGTAGCCACTCAAATCGAAACGTATAGTCGTTCCCTAATGAGCGGCAGCAGAAGGATATGAGCAAAAACTGACAAGGAGAGAAGCGTCGCTTGACTTACCCAAGTGCTCCAGCGTGGACTGCGTGGCGAAAAAGACCCAGAGCACCAGCAGCGACTGCGCGAGCAGCGCGTGCTTCTGCAGCGAGAACGCCAGCAGCCGCAGTGTTGAGAACCCGATGAGGCGGTCGAGTACGAGAACGAGCACGACAAGCGAGAGCAGTTCCAGCGCAGCGTACTGTGAGACGTGGCCGACGGTCTCGAATAACTGCTCGCGCGTGAGTGATTTCACGGACGAGTAGTACAAGCGATTGGGCATGTAGAACATGGCCGTCAAATAAATGGCTATGATGGGAGTTAGTGGATTGGGCTTTGAGGAAGAGATCAATGCCCACCGTACCGTAGATGATAGCGAGGATGACCTCGGTGAACTCGATGAGCACGTAGAATTCGACCATGTGGAGAAGCTTGAGCGAGAGCCGTACGTACTCGACTTCGGGCGACAGCTTTGTTATCGACCGGACGCGATCGCTTGGACCACGTGTGTTGGGTACGCGCGGCGTGGGAGGTCCTGCGGTGGGAGTGATTCGGGGGTTTGACACAAAAACGGCAGGACGCGACGTTGCCCACGCAAACTGCGGCTGTACAGCGTGCCGTTCATGTCTCGGTAATGCAAGCACAGGAGTCTTTCGAATCTGCGGGTGAGACGCGAGGATCGAGCTTGCCATCGTGACGACGTCCCAGGTGTTTAGCGTGTGCCATGATAGAGATGCTACCGTTGAGTCCGATGAAAGGATCTCGAGGTGAAGCGGTCGGATTCTCTGAATGATCGTGGCAACTTCAACGATCGCGACGACGCTCTGACAGACATCGACAGCCATGACCGACACTAATGTCCCACGAGACGTTGCTGACTGCATCGCGCATGAGAGCATCAGCGCATGGAACACATCGACAGAGAGCACGACGTACAAGGGCGCGAGGTCTTCCACGCGAAAGACTCCGCGACTGGCCCAATGCTTGAGGAACACTTTGTAGATTGGGAGTCCAAAGGAGAAAACGGTCTGCTGGAGTCCGTCCAGTGTGCGGAAGACGTAGATCATGATCGGGTACGTCAAGAGCATGGCATACTGACACGTGAAGAGCCAGACGTACTGCAGCAAGTCTCGTCTCACTTCGACGTTCTCGCGAATGCAGGTCTTCCAAACCGTCCACATTGCGCTGAATTGAAGTGTCTGCCACGGGAGCCCGATGGCTTCGAACATGAATGGTGTAGGAAAGCCGACGAAGAGATGCAACACACCGTAAACGACCGTCGTGACGGCGCTCACGACCGTGGCCGCAATAACAGACCTCGTCACCATCGTGGGCAACCGTGGGGAGGCGTGCTGAAAGTGGAGAAATGTGGTGACTGTGACGATGGCAATCGAGGCGAACGCACGCACCCAATACGCGGCAGATTGATTGTAGATCCCGCCTGTGGGTGGGCGCAGCGGCAGCACGTCGAGTATGATGATCGTGACCAAACAGGAAAGTGGCGTGTACAGTGGGATAGCGAGCGCTCGCGGCAAACTCATTTGACGTGCGACCACGAGCAGCTCGTCCAAGCGAGCTAACGAGTACTGGCCGTGCAGTTCGATTTGGATCCCTTCCAGCGCGCGGAAGATCACGCGGAACGATGCGAGGAGTTGCACGACGATGCAGAACATTGGATTTTTGCTTTGTGAGAAGTGCCGAGACTCGGGCCAACTCTAGTTGTGGTATCGCTGTGAGAGACCACTTGCGTTCGCAAGACTGAGGGAGCGTAAACGAGGGAGAGAGGTATTTTTAGGAGATGACCAACAAGCGAGCTTCCAAGTGTCTCACCCGAGTTCGAGGCCACATGCGGCCGCCATTGAAAGCCTGCTGGCTAAAGATTCCAAGAATGGCACACTCGCCATCTCCAGCGCCACACGCGGACTTAAGTAATAGAGGGACCCCTCGGCTATAGCAATCGTTAAGCGCATTCCAGCAGACCCGAACTTTCATGTCATGTCTATTTTTAGGAGATGGTGAAGATAGTAGCAGCGCCAGGAACTGTGCGAACCACACGACCATTTTCCGACTCTACTTACGTTCGTGCTGGCCTGGCGGGAAGCTCGGATGGCTTCAACGCAACTATCATTCAGAGACCTGGAGGCCATCCCACTGAATTCTGCAATTGTCGCTGCGCGAGGCGGCGCGTATCTTCGTGACCGTACCGCTGGCTTTGCTCGATCCACGGACTCAGAAAAGACAGAGAAACAGCGTCGAGAAACCACCAAAAGGTGCGCGACGAGGAGGACCCAGCGGTCACGAGTACAGTGGTTATCGCCAAATGCGATCGCCCCATTTGCACATGGGTCGACTCGTGTTGGCATTATACCCCTTCCTCGCTGGATGCACATGGTCCTTGATGCGAGCCTGGACCAACTGGTTACCCTAACATATCACAGTGGAAACAATGGTGCACGTGTATATAGCGTCATAGCGCCTTACAGAGTCGAATTAGAAGACCCGCATCTGCTTACAGGCTGGGTAATGAATGACCAAATGCGACTTGAGGTGGAGGCTAAAAATATGAGCGACCGTTAAACCACAATTCTGTCGATTCGAGCAACGCGAGATCCAGAATTGTCTTCTCCCTGGACGATTTAGGATCTGGGCGCACGTTACAACTGAACTCGAGGACGTCTAAGAAACAAGATGGAGAGAAGAAATTCATCGCATTCATCGCATAACTGCACACAAAAAGACCTTGCGCAGTTGTGCCAACTGAGGTATCCACTGCGCAGCGCGTTGCTGGCTGAGAATGTTAGTCGACGGCCTTCTTCATCTTGTGGAAAAACTTGCGAATCGCCTTGCCGATGTGCTCGAAGAACTTGAGTATCGACTTGAAGAGTTTCATGGGCAGCGCAAAAAGTGGGCGTTTGTCGGCGGGGATGCGGTTCTCGCGGCAGATTGAGGAATGCGAGAATTCTGGGACTGGTGATAAAGAATGTGGGAAGCGGCGATGAGGGCCTCCGCGGTGCTTCTTCAGATCCCCACGTCCCAGCTTGTGCGACCGGCCTCCAAGTTTAAGCAGATAACTGGCACTGACCAAGCAGTCTTGCTGCTTTCAAGGGACATCTGCGACCGAAGCATGACGAAGCAGTCCACTCCGTAGGAATGATAGCCATTTGTCGGATTGCACATAAACGGTACAAATAATCATTTTTGACGCCACCGTTTGGCCGTTGGGAACGACTCAAAATCGCCACTTCATTAATTACGCGGTTGACCGACAGCTGGAGACTTGGAATGGAGGCAGACCGTGATAATGGGCCCAGTGACGCACTCCGACTTGATCCGTGAGACGCCGGGCTTGGACGTAAGCTCGCAAAGCCACAGCCGAGATCCGCGTCCAGTTGGCCCAACATTTTCCACGTTCGTCATAGGCACATCCAACGTGCTCTCCAGGTACACCGTGCGTCGCCGCGGTCGCATGGTGGGGACGTACTTTCCTAGTCATGGTACTCTTTTCTCACGATTGGCTTCAGCGCTCACGCAAGTATCTCGGAGACACTAGCCCAAGCGGAAGTGGTATATTGTTTTGTACTCAGTTCATCATCATCGTTAGCAAAAGCAAAGCACGATTTATTTAAACTAGACCGGGCGAGGCGCAGACCCCAATACGAGTTTTTCCCAACGACTACCGTCGTCCGTTTCTCACGGATTCACCGACACAAACTTTGCCGTGATGGATCCGTTGTTCTCGGCCTTAGTTTCAATCATCCCGGCGCGAGTGTACGCGCGCACCGCCGCTGAGTTTGAGCGATCAGTGCCCAGGTAGATCGAGTCGAGTCCAGCACGCGCTGCGGCCTGGAAGTTGTGACGTAGCAGCGTCTGACCGAGGCGCTTGCCACGCAGCGCCTGCACCGTCGCGATGCCACAAACGTACCCGACCTTGGCACTCGCACGGATCTTCTGCCTGCGTTCTTCATAGTCGTCCGCAAATTCTAATGGCTCCGTGAGCGACTCGCGCTTTACATCGTCCGAAAGTTTCCCGTCGAGATCGTGCGCAGTGCTGACTGCCTCTTCCCCGCCGCCCTCACCATCGACGATGAGTTCAATGAGCGAGACCGCAACGGGCTTGCCATCCTGCCACGCCACCACGCTGAGATCCGCCGCAAAGCGTGGCTGCTGTGCATAGTGTCGCTTCCAGGCTGCGAACGACGGCGGACGCGACCCGAACGCGGCTTTCATAACGTTGTACACTGCCACGAGATCATCGTTGGCAAGATCCAGCGGGCGAAACTCCACGCCCTCAACCGCGCACTTCTCAATCAGCACATCAGCACTACCGAGTTCTTTTAGTGAGACCGTCATCTCGAGCCGATCCGTGAGGCCTGTTGCGTACCCACCGCGCTCGTACAGACTCTTGAGGTAGTCCGATGCACCCACTTGGCCTCGCCACACCATCAATGGATGGCCAGGGCTCTCCTGGAGCACCTCCTGCGCTATCTGCAATGCGAGCTCTTCGGTCGCGAGCACGGTCGCTTCCAGTACTTGGTGCTGTTGGTCTTCAGTGAGCTTGGATTCGACGGCGATCGACGGGACGAGAATCTGCTCGCCATCGTAGGTTACGCGTGTATACGCGGCGACACGGTCGCTCGGTGACTCGCGCGTGACATCATAGTACACAAGCACGGTGCGTGCTGGTCGTGTGGCCTCAATGGGGTCCGCTGATACTTGAAACCCACGCGCAACGGCGCTCTTGGCTCTCTCCACTGGCCGCTTGGCAAGCTCAAATAGATCACAGTAGAGGCCTTCGGCTTGTTCCCTCGCGCCATCGAGAAGAGCGGCTTGAGCTGTGGCCAGCGAGAGCACGCGAATGACGGCACCGTCGGTGACGAAGGCGCAGGTGGACGGGTCGAAGCGCCATTCGCGCGTCAGGTGGGAGGTCGTGGACTGCGGCATTGTCGTTGTGGCGTAGCGTGGGAGAATTGTCGAGTGGTGGAGACAATCAGAGGCAAGCAACAAGGCCTCGGGGCGGTCGTTCTTCAACACTACCAACATTCCCAAGCAAACGGGTCACTGCGATTGGCTAAAATACTGAGTTCTTCAACATTTATCACACGGAACCGTCACAGACTGTTCTGTATGGATGCCCAGTCTCACCGACAGTTACTCTTGGAATTGGATAGTATTGTTCGGAATGAGTAAGTTCGTATTCCCCTAACACTGTAGAGAGGGTCTGGCTTGCAAGGGGCAGAGATCACACCGAGTCTCTGGCGTACGCTAGTGCAGTTGGCCATGGGGTTGTCCGTGCGGATGATGACCACTCCGCTGTCTCCTGAACCAGGATTACCGCGCGTTACGCCGTCGGACATAGATCGGATCAGACGCGGCTGTGTTTCCGCCTCTCTCTTCGGGCCCCAGCCGCCGAGGAGCTCGATCGCCGCCGCTGTATAACAGCTGGCCTCGCTATCTGACGTTCGCTTCTAGCGCAGGTCCGCGAGCGTGGCGCGCAAACACCAATCATGGCATGCCCGTGCTTGACCCGACGTCCACAGGTTCTCGGGGCGTGTCGGGTTCGCTGCGCTAGCGCCAACTTGTGTGGAAGGTGTCGAGCAGTTGGGTTCTCCAGGCTGCTTGGATGGCTTGTCGGGTGGCGCTGGTTGTGCTTGGTCGTCGGTTCGGGCTGGCGAGCGATATCACGGTGGTGTCAGAGACCGTGTCCAGCCGAAGGGTGAACCTCGGCGACGCCCTCCACCCATACGCCTTTCCGGCGTCCTCTCTAAAGGGCGTCACTCGTCGTCGCGAGCTTGTGCTGGTATAACTCTGGCACGTGACCGTAGCTGTGGGACACGCCTCGATTTTGGACAGTATCTCGTTGGCACGTGAACGCATCACGGCGATGTCGCACGTGGCCAGTGGACGTACAGCAATATGACGAGTTCTGTGACCGATTGAATGCACCATTTGCTTCGACGTATTAGTCTCGTCACTTTCAGGTACAGGACAACAATACAAGATCTGGCTCGGACAGACTACAGTAGCGCATGGGGTCGATACCGACGAGCAGTGGTCAGCAACAGCGGACCTCCCAACCATATTTTCTCACGGTGAAGCCGAGACAAACTTTGCCGTGATCATTCCGGTGTTTTCGGACTTGGTTTCGACCATGCCAGCGCGCTTGTACGCACGCACCGCCGCGGGGTTCTGACGGTCCGTGCCCAGGTAAATCGAGTCGAGTCCGGCCCGCGCTGCTGCCTGAAAGTTGTGGCGCAGCAGCGTCTGGCCGAGTCGCTTGCCACGTAGCGCCGGCACCGTCGCGATGCCACAAACGTACCCAACCTTGGCAGTCGCACGGATCTTCTGCTTGCGCTCTTCGTAGTTATCCGCAAACTTCAGCGGCTCCGTGAGCGACTCGCGCTTGACATCGTCCGAGAGTTTCCCGTCGAGCTCGAACACTTGACCGACGGCCTCTTCCCCACCACCTTCCCCGTCAACAATGAGTTCAATGAGCGACACCGCGACGGGCTTGTCGTCCTTCCACGCCACAGCACTGAAGTCTGCTGCAAAGCGTGGGTGCTGTGCATAGTGTCGCTTCCAGGCTGCGAACGACGGCGGAGACGGTCCGTACGCGTCCTTGACGACGTTGTAGACCGCGACCAAATCATCGTTGGCAAGATCCAGCGGGCGGACCTCCACGCCCTCGACTGCGCACTTGTCAATCGGCGCATTCGCGCTGTCCAAGTCCTGGAGCCAGGCCGTCATCTCGAGCCGAGCCGTGTGCGCAGTCGAGTACCCGTCACGCTCAAAGAGGTTCCGGAGGTAGTCCGAGGCGCCGAGCTGGCCACGCCAAATCATCACTGGCTGGCTCGGGTTCTTCTGGAGCTCATTGTTGGCCA
>JAADWA010000121.1:0-52852 GCA_023335935.1 Pythium phragmiticola
CCCCCCCCCCCCCCCCCAGATGAACTTTTCTCCGAGAAGTGGTGTGACAAACATCCTTTGACACGCATTGACCAGTAGCCAACACTCGCATTTGGGCACTGCAACAGCCCCAAGCCGTAAACCGACTCCACGCCAATATGCTGTAAACGTTATTCTGTCACAAAGTAATGGGTGTTCTCAGTTCGCTTCGGGTGCCATTCGACAGAAAGTGCGTTCTCTCGAGTCAGAGACCGCCCTGACGGCGTCAGGGTCATCCGTCCTCCAGGACACTAAGTGCCCGCTACGGAGCTCAGTTGGGATTGGCATGCCAGTGTTTGCGTCAAAGTCGCCCACACAAACAGGCGACTCTAGAAAGCCATCGGCGTCGACACGAAGAAACTGCCAGCAGTGGAGAATGGTGACCATGGCGAGCACTGGGCAGTCGGCGGGGAACGTGCCTTCACGTTGAAGTGCAGCGGCGTACACAAGCGCCTGATCGCGGCCTTCGTTGAAGACTTTCGCGCCTCAGCACACGTTGTTGCCGCGCCAAATGGTGTACCCGCAATTCCCCACCACATAAATCGACTTCGGCGGAGTAATGGCGATGTGCACATGTCCCCCACGTCGGAAACGATCACTCGGTCCGTGCGGTTGCGGTTAAGGGCCGTCTCCATAAACACGTCGAAAAACGATACCACGAGCGACTCGTCGTTGTGCAGCGGATGACGGTGATTCTGGACCCGTTGTGCAAGGCTAGCATAGAATGCGCGCCACTCCGCATCTGCGAATCCCGTCAGCACCGGCCACCAATGCAGCCGCGGCATATTATTCTGCACACGAAAGCTGGTCAACTCGCTCGCACGAACCACGAGACGCGACCCTCCGACCTTCATCTTCGCCAAATCCGAGGGTGCGTGCGTCTCCGTCGGGAGGCTTGGTGAGGCGAGCGCAAATACTCGTTTGACCGGCCGCGAATGGTGCGGTGTGTCTGAGAAACATTAGGATGCCAATTATCAAATATCACTGCACAGTATCATTCATTGACCCTCAGCACATTACATATATCAAACGTATTGAACAGGTAAATAGTATATATAGGTTATTTGGGTTATTAGTATATTGAATCGGCTATAATGTTAGAAAGGGTATGAATTGGAAGTGCTACACGAAGAGAAGGGAACTCTGTATCGTTCGAATGATGTGACGGCACTTTTTGCCTGTGGACGAACAGCTCAGAAACAAACACAAGAATGCTGACGACGGCTCTGCGAGTGCGATCGACGGTCCGCGCGCAGCGCCGATGGATGAGCGCCGTGCCCACGAAGCTCACGGCCGAGGAGCGCGCCGTGGCGTTGCCGCAGCTCACGAGCGCGTGGCGGCTCGTCGAGAACCGCGACGCGATCACGCGCGCGTTCCAGTTTGCCGATTTCAACCAGGCGTGGTCCTTCATGAGCCGCACGGCGCTGCTCGCCGAGCAAATGGGCCACCACCCCGAGTGGTTCAACGTGTACAACCGCGTCGACGTCACGCTCAGCACGCACGACTGCAATGGGCTCTCCAAGAATGTGAGTCGGGAAATACGTTAGGTTCTTTTGGAGTGTCCACTAATGTCTCTCAAACTGATAGGATATCGAGATGGCACTGGCCATGAACGAGTACGCCGACGCACTCAAGTAAGAGAAAGCACCAGGCGAAATACAGGACGCAAGTCCTTTAATCCATCTGCTGGGCGAGGCAAAGAGGGATGTCCATACTAGTTGGATTTGGAGCCTACCGTAGCTGGAGTAAACATCTCGTCAATGCTACTGCTTCTGTACTGTCTATCGGTAGCTGTTGGTGGTTGCAACGCGCGCTTTCCGAGCCGTGGCCTTTGAGATGACTGAGTCGGCCACCGACAGCGAGCTCATGACGGAGCTCACGTCGGACGCGGTCTCCTTCTTCCGGGTCGCCGAAGTCTTGACACTCTTTGGACCTCCACCTCCGATCGTCGTCAGCGCCGACGCAGTCTTGTACACTTCCTTGGTCACAACCTTTTTACTCGGGTCCACGGGCTTCTTGGGCAGGGGCAGGCCTTCGATGCGATCAGGGAACTCGTCGGCAAAGTCGACGATACCGCCCGTGAGAACGTACACATTGTCAAAGCCGCGTTGCACGAGCGTGTGGGCGGTCTGCGCGACCGTCTTCTCGTCCTGATCGTAGAGCACCACGAGCTTGCTCTCATGGTTTTTCTAAAGGGAAGCCACGAGCCATGAATGCTAAAGCAGTAGAAGCCTAGCCGATTTCATGAGTGCCACGTACAAACTTGTGCATCTCGGGCAGCAAAATGTCGCGGTTCAAATAAGATGCCGGAAAGCTCTTAGCGCGCTGGATGCGGTTCACTGCGAATTCCTCCTTGGTGCGCGTGTCCAAGATCAAATACGGCGGGTCGTACTCCTCGGCCTCCTCGGCCTCGTAGCTCACGACGCGCGGACCGCCGTTCGAGTGTTGGTTACTATCCTCGGACGGCACGCGTTCCATGACAAACTTGCCGTCGCTTTTCTTGACCATCTTGGCGACCATCTCGGGTTGGCCGCTCTGGCTGCTGCCACCGTTGTCCTCGTACTCGGCGAGCAGCTCCTCGAGGTTGCGCGGCGTCACGCGGCGGAACGTCTCGTCCAGTCGCTTGAGAAACTCCTTGTTGGCTGAAGCGGACGATACAAAGTGAGAAGACGGAAGGGATTGCGTGAGGAGGAGAATGATGATAGAGACTCACATATGAGCCGCACTTTCTGGACGGTCGTGCCCGAGTTGATCTTGCTCTGTGTGTTGGCGTACTTGGGGTTCACCGGGATCTTCTTCTCCATGATCTACAGGTCGTTCAGCAGAGAGAGTATAGTGAGCCTTTCATGAGTGTAGCCATTTCGATCAGATTTGGGGCGTCCTACGTTGAGCGGGGTCTTGGGCTTGGCGCGATGCATCTTGGGCACACTAACTTATGAGCTGTATCCCTTCTTCTTTGGTCTGCGTCGACGCAAGTCCGGCAATGCGCTGCTCAGCATCGGCATGCCCCTTGCGGCGAAAAGCTCGCATCCAAAATGTTCATGGAATCCAATTGGCTGATATTTATACGATTCCACAGAAATAGTTCAGCAGCCGATCAAATACCGGTTCTTCAATACTGCTAATATAGTATCCTGGTGGAGGGCTTACAACAGTCAGTAGGTTTGGGAGGCACTTGTGGAAGAAAGCAATCTTGGAGGCGAAACCAACGATGTTGCCGTTCCGTCCGCCGCCTATGAATGGCGCCCCTGTCGCTCCCGGTGTCCCCAGTGGTATCCACCCACCTGGCATGGGCCCGCCGGGTGTGGTTCCTGTGATGATGGCGATACGCGGGCCGCCGCCGCGCGGTCCTCCGCCCATGATGTTTCCTCCCGGCCGAGGCCTCCCGCCGCCGGGGATGATGCCGCGTGGCCCAATGGCGCTTCCTCGAGGACCACCAGGCATCGCCACCGCTGAAGAACCATCGCCAGTCTCCTCGCTAGTCGAATTGGGATCGGTCGTCGTGTTTGTTGGAGAGTTACCGACGGATTTGAGCGATATCTACGTGCGCAATCTCCTCGAGGTAAGATGGCCCCGCCATGCAGCAATGCTGGATAGAGTTCTCAAGAGCGTTACTGACCGAATGCGTATGGTATTTGTTGGTTTCTGTGTACTAGAAATGCGGCCACGTCGTCGCGTGGAAGCGTGCGGTGGACCCCGTGACGTCCAAGCCCAAGGGATTCGGGTACTGTACCTTCGCTACTGCGGTGGACGCACTCCGCGCGCTGCGGTTGCTCAGTGGTTTTTCCGTCGACTCGACGCAGATTCTCCTCAAAGCGGACGTCAAGTTGCAGGACCAGTTCGATGCGTACTCGGCGTCCATGTCGGATGACCAAAAGCAGCAAGAGCTGGCACAAGATGATGCACTGCGGTCCGAGCTCAAGAAGCTCGAGGACGAGCGCAGCCGACTCCAGACGAAACCCGAGAATGCACTCGGACACAAAGCCAGTGGTGACCAACCGGACGATAGCGACCAACACACTATAGAAGACAGCGCTGCCGATGGCAATGGAGAGGTAGGCGTTTATTTCGGTACCTATGGCATGCAATCGCTTACACGGTGTATATGGTATAGATGGAAGTTCAGCAAGAAATGATTGTAAAGGCGATCGGCAAATTCCGTCTTGGGCAGGACCAGCGCGAGCAAGAACCCGAACCGAAGCGTCGTGACGCTGTGCACGATCGGCTTCACCACGAGCACAGCGAAGAGGAGAAACTGAAACCGACTTCAACACCCGAGGACTCTGAAGAAAAGGCAGTCAAGAGCATCGAGGATGCTGCGGCCAAGGGCGCAGTCTCGACGAAGGAAAAGGACCCTGCCGCCCTATCGGATCAAAAGGGGTCTCTAGTGCCAGACGTGATGGAGGATACGGCGAAATCCAACGCGCACGACCGCGACGGTGGACGCACGCGAGAGCGAGAAAAGCGCGAGAAGAGAGATCGCGAGCGAGAACATCGTAAACGCGCTCGGTCCCATTCTCGTTCCCGCTCACGAGAACGATCCAGTCGCCGACGGCGTCAAAGTAGAAGCTACTCACGAAGCCGTAGCCGCAGCCGTGACCGTGGCCGGCACCGAGGCCGCGGGGAGTCTCGTCGTGAGCGCAAGCATGACCGCGAGCACCGCCGCCGACGACGCAACAGCTCGATTGTGGAGGAAGAACCAAACGGCGAGCGCCGTGTCAAGCGTCGTCGAGATTCCCGATCGGATGACAAGAAGCAATCCTCTGCTGAAGATTCTCCGGCCATCGCGCCCAAGCCTCCTCCCGTGAAGGTCGTGATGGATCTCAAGATGTCGCTTGGTGCACCGAAGAAGGAGAAGCCGATGCCAGGGTAAGTCTGGTGGGTGTACTGCAAATATCGGGAATGATTTGTCTAAGGATTCTGTTGTCCTCTGTATGCACAGACCGGCACCAGCGCTCTTCCAGGTGGAGGACGAGGTTGAAGTGAAACCAGTTCGCGCGTTCGTCAAGATTGACTTTGCTGAGGAAGAACGTGCCGCTGCTGCCCTCGCGCAACAGAAGGCTGCCGAGACCGCGGCCAAGATCAACGCCCGTGGTGGCGACGTCAAGGCACTCATCGACTCGATCCCTACGGACAAGATTGAGCTGTTCGCGTACCCAATCCACTGGGCGGCGGTGGAAAAGCACAATGTCGTCAAGGAGAAGATGGCGCCCTGGGTCACGAAGAAAGTCGTCGAGTACCTCGGCGAAGAAGACGCCACGCTGATCAGCTTCATCCTGACAAAGCTGGCGGCGAAAGCAAAGCCGGAACAAGTTCTTGATGAGCTCCAGGCCATTCTCGAGGATGAGGCCGAGGTGTTCGTCAAGTCGCTGTGGCGTAAGCTCGCCTTTGAGGCCTTGCGCGCAGCGGCATAGATATCAAGCCCACTAACGAAAATCCAGCGTTTATACAAATATCATTTCCATTGTTATCTTTGTTCTCATTGCGTATGCTCCTCCATCAGACGCCCTAGACTCCGTCCACTTTGTCCAAGTCTTCGCCAATAATCCCTTCTGTCACGTCCTCGACAATCCCGTCGGTCACGTCCTTGACGATCTCTTCCTTCAGCACCGTCGTGATAGCGCTCGCGAACAGCTTGACGGCGGGCTCGGCGTCCTTGGGAACGTTCTCGAGCAGCGTGTCGACGCCCGTGGCCGCGAAGTTCTTGGCGTCCTCGACGTGGTGGTGGGTCTTCAACGCAAACCGCTGGAACGCGGGCGAGTTGGCGAGCGTCTTGACAGCGTAGTCGTTGATCGCCGTGGACACGACGCGCTTGAGGAACGACATGGCCAGTCAACCGCAAGTGGTCTCGAGGCTTGGAGGCACAATCGCAAATGAAGAGGAGAGGCCTGGGCCTCTCACATCGCCAAGGTCTCTAACATGAGTTGGACCTCTCAAATTAACATGAGGAAGGTGTCGCGTACGCGACACGCCATCCACCGAGCATAAAGTACACTGAGGACTATCCTGGTGTGTGGTGGGCACGTGAGGAGCGGGAAGAGGTTGAGTGAGATCAAGATAAGGCCTTGGTTTAGCATGCCATCCGTCTAACACAATGCAATACATCCGTGAAGTGAGGAGAGTGTACAGAAGTCAAGCGCGTCTTGGAGGCCTTGCGCGGCTCCATAGACATCAAGTCCATCCACGAAAATCCGCCATCTATACAAATCAAAACGCGTTTTTTTTTTCATTTCTGTTCTTGGATCTCCTCCGTCCAACGGACGCCCGTCGCCTCACTTGACTTTTTTCGCGTCTTTGGCGATCTCTTCTTTCAGCGCCGTCGTGAAGTCGCTCGTAAACTGCTTGATCTTGGGGGCGTTCTTGGTGATGGTCGAGTGGAGCGTATCGACGCCCGTGGTCGCGAGGTTCTTCGCGTCCTCGACGTGGTAGTGGGTCTTGAGCGCAAACCGCTGGAACGCGCGCGAGTTCGCGAGCGACTTAACGGCGACGTCGTTAATGACCATGGACACGAAGCGCTGGAAGAACGACATGATGAGTCGGGCCGATGTGGTTCTGACTCGTGGTGGTGCAAGCGCAAATGGGGAGTGCGCGACCATCGCCTTCCAGAATACCAGGCGACCATCACTCTCCTGAACGAGGATGATCGTATACCAGGATCAAACTATACAGTTACTATACACACTGGAATGAGGTCACAAAAACCACTGTTCAAAAACCACTGACGTTGTTTTGGTGGTTCATGAAACCTGTTACAACCGATATTCCGGGGAGACGAAAGGCACAGAGAGGTACAACACTAGTCTACAAGACCTGTGAAAAGCGTATAAAACCTCATTTTACTTGCTTCGGTGCACCCAGACCACACACACACTGGCAGCAAAAAACCCGCACGAACCTCTTTTGCGGCCGAGAGCGACCGACGGGAGGCAGCCCCACAGCCCACACAAGCCGCCGCCGAGGAGATCATCAGAATGTCGATGCTGAAGAAGCTGAGCTCGAGCGTCGCGCCGCGATGCGCGCAGGCCGCCAAGGGTACGTGGCCTTATCTATACACCTACCCACCGCGTAGTGCTCCTCTGGTAGCGTCTATCGGTCTCGGGTCCGAGGTCACCAACGAGGAGCTACGGTCATGGCTCCGCCATCCATACCGGTGGTGCTTGTGGGAGATGCAAGGCTGGGATGATGCCTGGACGATAGACGCTCGAGGCGCGAGCGACTGTAGTGTAGTCATGAGAACGACAGTGGTGCTGATGTTTGTGTGGCGTTTTCTATAGGCCGTGCTGCCTTCAGCACCAAGGTCGTGGACGACTACTCGTCGCCAGACCACTACTTTGAGAAGGACCGCATCCCGGCCGGCGACCCGTCCAAGCGTGCGTTCACGTACTTTATGCTCGGTGGTGCGCGTGTCGCGTACGCGACGGCTGCGCGGCTCGCGGTCGTCAAGTTTGTCGGCTCGATGAGCGCGTCGGCCGATGTGCTCGCGCTCGCGACGGCCGAGTTTGATCTCACCAACATTAACGAGGGCGCGACCGTGACGGTCAAGTGGCGTGGCAAGCCCATCTTTATTAAGCACCGCACGGACAAGGAGATCGCCATCTCGAACGAAGTGAACGTCAACAACCTGCGCGACCCGGAGACTGACGCCGAGCGTGTGCAGAACCCCAAGTGGCTCATTGTCCTCGGTGTCTGCACGCACTTGGGATGTGTGCCCATGTCGGACGCTGGCGAGTACGGCGGCTGGTTCTGCCCGTGCCACGGCTCACACTACGATGTCTCGGGCCGCATCCGCAAGGGCCCCGCGCCGCTCAACCTCGAGATCCCGCCGTACTCGTTCATTGAAGAGAACAAGGTTCTGCTCGGTTAGATGGTCGCGGCCTTGTTTTCCGGTCGCCCCAGAGAGACGGTAGAAGGACCCCGTGCGGCGTGGTGGCCATTTCCCGCTGCTCCTCATTCCCGTGGTTGTCGGAGCAGGAGGAAACGCCGCCTAGAGAAGGTGGATATGGATGCACAAGCAAACAAAAGCAAATATACTCGTAAAAAAACAAAACCACGAAGACTTCGACCGTCTCCATACTGAACGGCGGACTGCAGCGTGCTTCATCCTCGCGATAGGGGTGGGCTTCACTATCCTGTCTTTTTGCATACTGGCCTGTCGCCGTCAGCAGATCATCATCCAACAAAGGTCAGGTCCCGAAAGTTTCTCGTGGCGCAAACAGATCATCTGCTGTATCCACCCCCTCCTCCCCCAAACGACACCAAAGTGGAGGGGTTCACTCTGCCTCTCTCCTCCTCCCCTCTCTCTCTCACCCCCCTTCTCACCGAAATGGCCGACCACACGGACGCGCGGGACTTACGCCACGAGCTTAAGCGCGCGCGCACCGTGCTCGTCAAGATTGGCACGGAGATTGTCCACTCGGAGGACGGACTGCTGTCCATGGGCAAGATCGGCGCGATCGTCGAGCAGATCGCGGCGCTCCACATGCAGGGCAAGCAGGTCATTGTGATCTCGAGCGGCTCGGTCGCGATCGGCAAGATGGTGCTCCACCGCCAGTACTTGCTCTCGGGGTCGATGCAGTCCCACTTGGGCGGCCGCGTCTCGGGCGACCAAGTGCGCTTCTTCGAAAAGGCCTGTGCCGCCGCCGGTCAGAGCGGTCTCCAGTCGCTTTATGAGATGCTCTTTGCGCAGTACCACCTCGCGTGCTCGCAGATCCTCGCGAGCGACGCCGACTTTCGCGTGCCGACCGTGCGTGAGAACCTCAAGCACACGGTGCGCACGCTTCTGGACGTCGGAATCATCCCCATCATTAACGAGAACGACGTGATCACGCGCCGCGAGATCCCGCTCACGGACGGAGAGAGCAAGATCGCGTGGGACAACGACTCGCTGGCGGCGCTCTTTGCCTGCGAGATGCACGTCGATCTCATGATTCTGCTCACCGACATCGACGGCGTCTACGCTACTGGTACGTACTGTCAAAAACCACGACTCCAAAACCACAGACCCGCTGACGTGGATTCCATGGCTCTAGACGGCAAGAACAAGACGCAGCTCATCACCGAGTTTGGGCCTCGCTCAGTCGGGGTGATCACGCCCGAGTCGAGGTGCGGACCGCTCGGCCAAAAGGACAAGCTCCACTCGTGTATCCGCGCTGTCGACAGCGGCGACGTGCGCGCCGCCGTGATCGCCAAGGCCGAGCCGGGCTGTCTCCAACGCATTCTCAAGGGCGAGTCTGTGGGCACGCTCTTTATGCTCCGAGGCGGCGAGCGCATTGGGAAAGCCAACCAGGACGACCACATTGACCCACTGTACTCGGGCATCTCACGGCCCAGCAGTCGACTATAGAGACCACCGGCGACGCTCCCCCCCCATTATCCTCCTAGATAGAGATAGAGGATGGAGAATGGGTGGGCTGAGACCTTGAGAAATACAGTACTCGTCCTTTTGCATACGGTAAGAGATATATCTCGTGGTGCTGGATTCAGGCATTGCAGCACTGCTTGGCACGCTGCTGCGCACTCGTGGGCGGCTTGGCGTCGTCCAGTTTGAGCGTGCGGATGGTCGCCATGCGCTGCAGTTTGCCCTTGTCTTCGTCGTAAATCGCAATGATGAGGTCCTCAAACGCCTTTTGCACGTTGAGCGCCGTCTTGGCCGACGTGCGTTCGCCCATGATGCTCAGACTCGCGGCCGCCTCTGTGTGTTCCACCGGCGACACACTCGTGGTGCCAGACGTCTCTAAATCGACCTTGTTGCCCACGAGCACGATGCAGCTCGCGAGCGTGCTGCTCGGATCGGCCTGTGCCTTGAGTTCCTTGAGCCAGTGGCCTCGCGCATTGTCAAAGGTCGCGCGGTTCGTGACGTCGTAGACGACCAACGCACCGGCCGCTCGGCGATAGTGACTAATACAAGGCACGCATTCATGCATACGGTTAGAATACCCGCATTCCCCCAGCACCCCGACTAAATACGTACGAGCTCGTGATGGCGCGGTATCGCTCCTGGCCGGCCGTGTCCCAGATCTGTGCTTTGATGCGCTTGCCATTTGGGTGGTGAATGATCTTGGTGCCAAACTCGACGCCGATCGTGGGTTTGCGCACGGACGAAAAGCCTTTGGAGACGCCGTCCGCAGCGATGCCGCCGCCTGGCTTGGTATCGTCCAGCGCGAGAAACGTCGCGAGCAAATTGGTCTTGCCCACGGCCGGGTCGCCTACTAAAACAACTGCAAGGACAACGCGAAGATCGCGCCGTGAGCCACTCGAGAGGACTGCGGCGCGGAGCGCAGAGACAGCGCTATCTCTCCAGCACGTCGAGTGCGCTGATGACAGCCTCCTTACCTTTGTACAGCTCGTCGTACTGCTGGTCGCCCATGGGTCCTTGTGGGCGTCGCTTCCTCAGGTGAAGGCAAGGTTGATCACGCAACTGCTCCTAGTTCCGATTGGAAGAACCTTCAACTATGGAGCTGCCCCAGGGGTACAAATAAAACACGATGGCTTGGGTGCGGTCATTATACCGAGGTACCCAATATGAGTGCGAAGAAGTATGACGAATGTCACTATGTGAAAGGAGATCCGCCAACATCTGGCAGATCCAAGAAAGAGATCCGAAGGAAGAGCCAAGAGATCATGCCATCGTCGTCGCTGCTAGCGTCGCTGCCCTATGCGCTCGTGTATTCAATCTTCACGTCGACGATCGACGACCCAGAACGACCTTCGTTTGGTGGCTCAGTCAGCGCCATCCCGCAGCTCCAGACGCTGGCCAGTGTCTCGCACGAGTGGAATGTGTACGCCCGTAACGTCGCCGGGGAGCTGCTGCTGAGCAAGCTCTCGCTCTCTGACCTAAAGATCCGGTGTCGTAAAGACCTACTCGAGCTACGCCGGCGCGTGCAGTTACGGCGCGCGTTCTTGCGCAAGCTCACGGTGAGCGACTCGAATCATTTCAACTCGGACCACGGCGTCGTGCTGTCGGAGGACCAGTGGCGCACAGTCACGAGCCACATGCCGGTGCTGGAAGACCTCACGCTGAAGCAAATGACGCGCGCTTATCCGGTGCGTATCGCTACTGTGGTGTGTGCTGCAAAGCGCCACTGCCCAGGACTGAGTACGCTCATCCTGCCGACGCTTCGCCCGACACGGTCGGGCCGCGCAAGCGAACGACCCGAGCACACACAGCTGCTGATCGACGCTGCGTTATCAAAGCATGGTGCCTCCAAAGCATTACGAACGCTGCAGTTGCCATTAAGCTTCACGTCCATGCCATCCCCACACGAGGCGGCCATGGCGTATCTCCGCCGCATCTGCGACGTGTGTCCCAACCTCCAGACCTGCAATGGGTACGCAATGCTGGTCGACAACCACGAGCGGCTTTCGAGCGGCGAGCAGTGGCTTATCGACACGGTGACGTGGGAGAACTTTTGCCGGACCTGCGTGCACCTCACACAGTTTGATTGGATCGTCGTACCGTTCACGACGTCGTTCTTCGAGGTCTTTGGACGCTACGCCAAGCCCAAGCTAGAACGGCTCGTACTGTCGACGTCCATGGACTGGGATTGGGACCGGTACTTTCTGCTACTGGACTCGCCACGACCAATGAGTGGATACGGTGCCACAGCATGCAATGCCCACGCTGTCTTTCCGGCATGCCCAGCACTCCGCGAGCTCGAGGTCGCCGTGTATCTTGCGGGGGACGCCACCTCCGAAGACGAAGACGGTGGCATGGCTGGCTTTGCCTGGGACATCCATGGGGACTTACCAGACCAACACGTACGCGTTCCCGACCATGCGATGCTGGACCAAGAGATCTTTGGGAATGACTTCATCGAGCAGGCTGTGCGCCACTGCAAGCAACTCGAAAAGCTCACAATCTGGAGGGTCGTCGAGGCGTCGAACGTGCACCAGACGATCATGGCGTTTGGCGACCGCGCAATGCGAGCGCTCGCGACGCTGCCCGTGCTGCGGTGGGTCGAGCTCAAGTCGGTTAATATCACGGGCGACGGACTGTTCTCGCTAGTCGCGTGCTTTGCGCCGTCGCGAGAGAGCGCCAATGTGCAGCGCGAGTTTGTCATCACGGCCGGCGATCAGAAAGGTACCGCGACAGAGATGGCGTGCTATGAGATTGTCGAGCGTTTCCTCGCACGGCTCGTCGCGTGTGAGCCGGGGTCCTTGCCGTGTGCCGATCGCAAGGTCGCGCTCCGCCTCCACAACGCACGACTCGTGGACCCTGGGCGCGAGTGGTCGAAGACGTTCCTCGCCAACGTGTGCAGCCTTGCTCAAATGGCGAAAGCCAAGCACCCGAGTATTAATCTCCGGCTCCTCACGAGTGGATTCGATCGCAGCGGGAGAACGTGTAGCAATCTCGTCGAGTTTGGGTTCTCCACCAAGAGCGTCAGGGTCAGCGAGTGGTGGGGCTGGGAGAATGAACCACAGGATACGCGTATCGATGACTTCATAGTGTGTCGCGGCAGTCTGTTTGGTGAGCGACCCGCGAGGGCCGTGCATTGTGACGACGACTATGACGAGGAGGAGTATGGAGACTATTAGTCGACCGAGTGCCCGCCCTCGCTGGAATGGACGGCCGTATACTAAGGGGATACATGGCGACGGGTGATTGGAGGGAGTACCAACACAGCAACATTTGCCGACACGAAGATTTCTTTAACCACTTTCAACCAGTCCAGAGAGAAAGGAGGTGGTCAGGTCAACCAACGTACCTTCACGCTGACGGCTCGTCCGAGTCGAACTTGACACCGACCTGGCGGCGGATCTCTTGCATGAGCGTCGCGACGCCGATGGCTTCGTCCAACGGATACTCGTCCATCTCTGTCTGCTGGTTCTGGATGGCGTTCGTGATGGCTTCGGCCTCGTACACGAGCCCTTCCGACGTGGAAAAGTTGTACGCGGCATCCGCGGTACGCGCCGGCAAAGGGAACACAGACGTCTCCACGATATGCGACTGCTTGAACAGTGTGAGCGAAACTTTGGTCGGCGCGTATGCTGGGTCGTGGATCTCGATACGCCCCAACGTGCCGACAATCGTCACAGCCGCGCCCATGTTGGCGAGCAGCGTATACTCGACCGTCGCGAATCGTTGGTCGCTGTATTCGAGCGTCACGGTCGAATACGCGTCGACGCCGTCGGATGTGAGTCCACCCGTGGCCGTAACCTTGACTGGTTCGATCCCCAACGCCAACGTCGCAAACGTGAGCGGATAAATTCCGATGCAGTTCAGTCCGCCGCCGCCCATGGCACGGCTCCAAACCGACGCCACGGAAGTGGGGAAGGCCATGCCCATGTGGGCATGGACGTTGCGCACATCGCCAATGCGATTCCCGCTCAGCAGGGTCCGAACAAACGCAAGTGCGGGGAAGAACCGGGTCCACACGGCCTCGACCAGCAGGCACTTCTTCTCTCTCGCGAGGGCAACGCATTGTCGGACTTGGGAAGCGTTCATCATCATAGGCTTTTCCACGACCACGTTCTTGCCGAACGAGAGCGCGAGCATTGTGGCCTGGAAATGCGTGATGTGCTGCGTGCCGACGTAGACCACGTCCACTGCGGCGTCAGCGCAGAGCTGCTCGTAGGAGCCGTACGCGAGCGGGATCTTGTGCGTGTTGGCGAACTCTTGGGCGTTGGCGAGCGAGCGTGCGGCGCACGCGTGAAGAGAGATACTCGGGAGGCTGGCCATTGCCGAGACGAAGTCGTGCGAAATGCGGCCGCAGCCCACAATGCCCCAGCGCACAGGAGGGGCCATAACGATGATTGTCGGATTTCGTGGGGTTGGTGAACGTTGGTTTATTGTATTGTGCGGTGGTGGTCTTGCTGTGCATTTGCACCAGGGCCACTGAGACACCAAGTTGGTGTTGGGAATCCGTTGGTCACCAGAGGATAACATGGGATTGCGCCCTTTCGGATTGTTGGGTTGGCGAGTGTCAGATATCCGCGGGAAGCGACCGGATTGGCTAAAATAGGAGTTGTTGGTTTTCCCCGTGCAAGTTGAAGTGACGGGGCGAGTGCACAGTGCAGAAGATGGACGATCACTAGTGCTCCAGAACGGTGCACTGTTCTACAATGTCATTCTATCAAGAATGCTGAGTGGTACAAATTCGTTCTCGTATTCATTGATCTTGCACTGTTCACCGCAGAAGTTCTGCCAGAACCAATCAAATCTTGTCGGAACGTACCGTGTAACGGCGCTTCCCGACACCCAACCCGTATCTAAAGACCGTAGCTGCCACTGTGGACAGTTGAACTCCACAAGCAATGATGCACCTCTGCTGATACATTAAGATACTGTACTCGTTTCATGCTGCATGTGGTAGTTCATTTGTCTGACGTGGAGCAATAGTCTCCTGGGAAGATTATGCATACATACCTGCATGTGATACCGACACGGGTACTGGCAAGGTAAGACTCCTACAGAGTATTTATCCTGGCGGGCAGCGCCTCGGCCCCGAACCGAGCGACCACATGAGCGATACGTCAGCGGCTGTGGCTGCCTACAGAGTATTCATCTTCGTACAATGCATGCGGTTGGTGTATCAGTTTGCACTGCAACGGTTCCCCCGGAGCTCTGAGTGGAATGACTGTGGAACTGCTCCGCATTTCTGACTTGAGCTCCGTGACTCCAGAGAAGACAGGATACTGAACAATCACCTCTACTGTACTGGGTGAGCTTGACTCAAGATCTCTACAAAGGACTCTCTGGAACGGAACCAGAGACAGACCAGTCAGAGTGGTACACATGATCCGTCCACGCACTTGATCATAAGTGGAACTTTCCGTGAAGTTCACTCAAGTTGAGCGAGTTTTACTAAAAGTGGAGCGGCTCAACTTTTAGTGAAAGACTTGTACTCATCTCATTAGCTCATGGAGTACAGTACTCTGATTTAGCAACCGACGAATGTTCAACCAGCTGCGAACACACTTACTACGTTGCTTTCCAACTGAGACGAGAGTTTGAAGTTTCCAGATGAGAGTGGCTGGGAACAGCATTTGTCACAGATTTCCATACGAATCAACAAACCCGAAGCTACTGTAAAAGGTTAGGAAACACGCTTGTGCTGCACGACGGACCTGGATACTTCGAATCCTACTGCCATACATGTATGGTTTCGTGCAAGCAACTGCTGTACAAGCAAAGTCTATGAGCGGAGGCAAAAGTTGCTTCCCAACGGCACAAAGCTCTGTGCTGTTCATGAGCACTTTGTGACAAAGTGCAATCTCGCTCCTGCGATCTGCCATGTGGATCAGGTGATCAGGTTCAGTTCTGCCAACGAATTGTTCGATATTTGTGTTCTGTTGGTCACACAACAACCGTGGCACTGTGGGAGCAGATTCGATCGAATCTGCCGTCTGGCGAGGCCATCTCCCCTAAAAACAAGCGCTCCACGGGGGCTTTTGGAACTGCACCTCACATCCGTATTGACCATCCATCTCGCGAACACGCAGCACTCGTTTTCACAGTGACTTATTCCAGAATAAAAAAAAACGCAAGATCACGATTTCACTGACGCACCTTCGCCGTGGCGGCAACAGTTAGAGAAACACTCCTGTATCCGACGACCAATAAAACGCCAACATCACAGGTTCCAGAACCCCACCGTTTCCAACTTCCAACGTCTGGTCCCATGGACTCATCACTCAGTGAACATGCGTGCGAGGCGGCGGCGACTGGTCGCAACGGCGGCAGTAACGACACGATGATGACGCGGCGCGCGGCAGCGCCCAATCGTCTGCAGCTCCACCATTTGCGGGAGGAGCTCCAGCGCGGCGTGCGGTTTGCACACCAACAAGAGGAGCAGCAACAAGACGAGGAAGAAGACGCGACGATGCCCACCCGTCACTACGCGTCGTCGGCTCGCAACGGCGGTATGCGCATCTCTCCTGCGTTTGCCGACGGCGACGACAACGAGTTCGCCGCATTTCTCGGACTCACAATTTCGACGCAAGGCAACCAAGAGCTCCCCATGCCGCATCGCGCAGCGTCGTTTTCTGGAAGCAGCTCTCGACCGCGCATGGTGCCGTGCTCGCCGCCCGTGCCAATCCCGCAGGCGCATTGGCAGCGCCGCAACAGCATGTCATCGACCGCGACGGGGTCTCGCTCGTCGTCGTCCGGGTCGCTGCTGATCCCAACGCATGACCACCAGTACAGCCGCTCCCAGTGCGAGGCCCGCTTGTGGGACGAGTATTGGAACTTTAAGCTCTCGCTCGAGTCGCGCGAGTCGTTCGAGGCGTCCACTAACAATCAGCGCGACGGCCAAGAGAGTTCGCTGCCGCGCAAAGTGGGCGCCGCCCCCGCTGCTCCAGGAATGAACCATGATCAAAAGGCCAAGTGGCGTGCGACAAGCGAAGCGTCAACAGAGGACACGGTGCAGGACTCCGGAGACGAACTAAGTGGTGACGCTGTCGAGGTGGATGTCTTCGACATGGACGACCTCTGAGAATGCCCTCCTCATATCTACGTTTTTGACGACGCTCCATTTGGAGCCTCGCAACACCATCCAAGGATTCTCGTCTGTGCCGTACTTCCAAAAAAAATCAATAAACGTTTCTTTCATTATCATTCTTATTCTAAAATACGTTTTTTATGGTCTCTTCAAGCCCATGTTGTCTCGCCATGAGTGACAAGAGCCGTGGGCGCCGCGCCTCGGCCGCCCACGTATCAGCAAGCGTCTCGATGGCATGGAACTCGACCTGTGCATTCAGAGATTCACACCAACGCTTCCACAGACGGAAGCACTGGTAGACGCGCGCGTACCGCCAATGGTGGACGAAGAGTTGGAGAATCGACAACGATTTGTTGGTCGTGTTGGCAGTAGAACCAATCACCAATGGAAACGTAGCTGACACGCCCTCCAGTGGCAACGACGAAGCGGAGGGGGAGGAGAAGAACAAAGTCGGTTCCTCTGCCCCTACCTCTGGTCGTGGAACAGGTTGAGAGTCCAGAACGACAGACGAACATGCTTCTCGCTTTCCGTTTCGTCCACGGAAGGATACGCAGGTTGAGGTTGCCGTTGTCGTGACGCCGTGCCAGTGGGAAAACGCAACAGCCACATGTGTGGCCGGCGCCCTGTCGCTCTGGGGCCACCCCAGGAGCCGCGCGGCTGTGAGCCGAAGCCATTGCGTAATCACCGTGCACATTTGGCCACTGGCCGTAGTGTGGATGTCCACGTGGGCGCGGCCACAGCCAGCATTGGTCCGCACCACCATGGCCACATCGCCACGCAGAAACCACGGAAGAAGCGCGAGTGTAATGGGCACCGAACATGCGACAACTTGCGACGGCACTGGCGGGGGCTCGAGCGAGCGTTCTCGCGATCGAAGACATTGGGTGGACGACGCGTCATCAACGGAATCTGTCGCGATCTCTGTGGCGCTCCGAGGTACCAGATTCGCCTCGGAATCTCGCGCGCCGCCTGCGTTGGTTGGCTCGGCTTTATTATGGGTGGTACACGCGGGAACTTTATCACGGTCGTCAGGATCTTCAAGGGAAAGTCGCGACGAATCGGGTAACACAAGCGCATGGGCGGAGATCAGCTCGCTGAAGCGAAGCTCTGTGATGCGCTCGAGGTCCCGGACGTTTAGCCGTCCACGGTTGTGCTCGAGTGTCGTCTCGTCCACGAGTGGTTTCTCCAAGAGCGCACGGAGCCGACATCGCGAAGCGATCTCGTCGTCGTCCTCCTCCTCCTCGTCATCCTCTTTCTCCCGTTCCTCCCCTTCTCCGTCGTTGGAATCGTTGGCGTTGGCTAGGATTTCCTTCGGATCACGATACGAGTCGTATTGGTCACGAAACCACGGAGGGAACGGCACGCGCACATGCGATTCGAAGGCGTGGCCGCAGAAGGAACATGAGGAGCCCTCGTCCACGCTGGCTCGCTCAAAGCCCTTGCAGGCGCAGTCAGTGGTTGTGCAGTGCAGACCCGTGGCATGGCATTTCGACACCAAGAGCGTCTGAACAATCCATCGCGAAGGAAACGACGGTAGCAACTGGAGCGCATAGTAAAAGGCCGTTTGCCCTTCGAACTCGGCTTCCAGGCGCACGTGCGTGCTGTGCGAGAGCAAGAAGCAGGCGTTTCCCAAGTTGCCCGAGCCCAACGCGTATGCGACAGGCGTCGCGCCCACGCCATCGTGCGCATTCACGTCGCTCCCCTCAATGGCGAGTAACAGCTTGAGGATTGAAGACGCCACGTCGGTGTCAGTGAAGCGCGTCGCAAGATGGAGAAGCGTGGCCTCATCACCATCACCAGAGAGGCGACCAGGATCGACGTCCAGACGCTGGAGAAGCAGGAGCGTCATCGTAGCGTGGATGCGACTCGTATGTCTAGCAGCCTGGAAAACCAGCTCTCGCGTCCGGGACTTTGGGATATTGATGGTCAGTTGCTCACTTAGAAGCCATTGCATTGCTTCGAGACTTCCATGAGTGATGGCGGTTTCCAGCAATGACGCGAGCGCGTCGCCGTCGCTGGCTTCGCCTCCTATTTGAAGTGTCGTCACTGGGACCTCATGGAGGTGGAGCACGTCCAACAGTCGGATATTGTTCAACGCGACAGCCGCTGCCCAGTCGCCGTTGAATGGAGCGGACGAATTGCCCTTGAACCGACAAACACTAGCAAGAGTCGTCGATGGCTCGGTTGGGGGAAGTGACAAGAACGTGTGAAGAAGACCAAAGTGTCGCCGTCGACTGGGTGGCCACGGTTCGTCTTCATCACTACTCCTTGGGCTCGAGTACCCTTTGCTTGCAAGCCGTCGCATCACTCGGGCGAGTACGGGGTGGCCGAGCAGCTCGCACAATTCAATGGGAGTAGACATATCCGCGTCGTCGTGTTGGGTGACAACACGCGACCAGTCAACCGCACAGCACGACATGAGTTGCTGCATCACGTGAAAATCATTCCAGCGAGCGATCTGGTGGACCAGTCCAGCATTTTCAAGCCACTCAAAATCGACTCGGCCGTCATCGGTGGGAGACTCGCACAGCCAGTCAACAGCAGCAGTGAGCAACGGAGAGCAAGGACGATTTCGAACGAGATTCGACGACAGCCATTGACGACGCTTCTCAATTTCGCAGTGCGTGCCTGGCTTTGGAAACAGCAACGCTTGCCAGCGTTCAGTCGATGTCACTGGCGTCGCGATGGTGGCCAACGTGAGCGCACACCATAGTCGCTCCGCTAGTTCCGAATTTGTTTCAACGTTTGACAACAGCAGCTCTGCCACTTCGACTCGGCCATTGCGGACAATCCACTGAGCAAGCGTATGCCCGCCGAAGCGTCTGGAAACGAAAAGTTCACCGTTGGCAGGATCCTGAAGTGGCTTGATGCGCGCGAAGAGTGACTCGATTGTGCTGAGCGATATCTTGTACATGCATATGACGGTCAAGCACGTCATCAAGCACTCGGTCTCGACCGTTTCGAGGTCAAGAGTCCTCGTGACTGCCTGCAGCAACTCTCGCGCAAAGACGTCGACAAAGTCCTCGTCCAGCCATGGCAAACGAAGCGGCCAGTTTAAACGGCCCACAAGCTTCATGGCCAGTGCCGGGGTAGACGCGATCGTCGTCCACAACGCGTTGGTCGTCTGTACGAGTCCCAAGTGGATCGCCTTGAGAACCCAATCCACGACCATCTCACTGCCGCTCGATATCCAATTCTCATCGTTTGCAGAGAATTCTCTCACTACAGCTGCAATGGCTTCGTCCGTGTCTCGCCGCTGTTGAACAGCTCGAATCTTCGACGAGTTCAGAACCTCGTTCACGCATTTATATCCAAGCGCAGTGAACGCAGCCGATCCATCTGCGCACGTTGTCCTCCACCTGCGTATCTGATGCAGGTGGCTCGCGGTGATCTCGGGTGGGCGCCTTGGCTTTCGTGCAGCGTGGTCAAGCTGTGGTGTCTCGTCCATTTTGCGCACAAGCTCCTCGGGATTTCCGCTGCTGAAGATTCGACCTACAAGCTCGAAGTATCCCCAACGAAACAGAAGTGGAAGTAAGCTGCTGTCGAGTAACTCGGGTTGTATGTCGAACAAACTCGAGAGCATCGACTGACGCAACTCTGTCGTACGGAGATGATCGTCGAAGAGCGGGAAGAAATGAGCAAGAATACGGTCTCGAGTCAACGGCAGCCCGGCATATGTGACAACAAGCTGGACCAGGCGAGGGGTTTGTCCTGGAAGAAGAGCTTCGTGGATCGCCGCGTCGTCGATCGCACATCCTGCAAGTAGGAGAGACTTGACGATCGCGATCCGCTCGTCCAGCGCTTTGCAGCTAGCCACGCTGAGTCGACAGCAGCGGATTGCCAGGACCAACACTGACAGGGCCACTGCGTGTTCTTCGTACGGACTCGAATCATTGCTATCTCCCGGTGCGGACTGGCAAGAAGCGCACACCGCACCAAAGCGTCGGCATCCAAAACGACCATCATCGAGTCCATCACTGGAGCCGTCGGTTGCGTTTCGTCCCGCACTCTTGAGCCGTGTTGCATGACGCGTGCCAGACATCTTCGTAGCCCCGCATTCTCCATTGCGTTTTGCGTTTGGCCGTCTCTTCATTAGGAACCACAGCGTCTCCATTGGAATGGCTTCCCCAGGGTGCTCGACTTGGCCGGCCTTGACGCGGTGCATTCGCGTACACGCCATCGACGGAGCAACAGTCTGCGTACTCGCCGGGACTCCGCTCTTTGGATCGTCACTTTCATTTACATTGCCCAGTGGCTGGCGGCCCGCGCGTTGAAATCGAATTCCACAAGGAGCCCATGGCGCCTTCGTATTATTCTCGCGTCTCCGTGGAATACTCTGAACATCGTGAAACACGCTTGCGCCCATTGCTATCAAGACCTCCACAAGCCCGAGGTGTGCACTTGAAACGGCATAGTGGAGCGGCGTAAGGCCATCGCAGTCGATCATGTGGAGCGACTGTGGACACCGCTGGGCAAGGTACCGGGCCGTCATGATAGCATCGTTTCTTGATCCGTGCCCTCCTCGGCCGATAAAGAAGAGACACGCGTGCAACGGCGTTCGACCGCGGTTGTCCGTCGCCAGAAGCAGCTCCTCTGGATCGATCGCTTGGTCGTCCATTCCTCCATCCTCTTCAAGCAGCAGTACGCAGGCTTCGAGCCACCCACGCGTTGCGGCACAGTGCAGCGGCGTCGCACCACTTTGCGTTTTCAGCGTGCGATTAACCTGGAGCTGAGAGAGCAAGTAATGAACGACCTTGAGATCTTGTCGGGCACTGCTGCAGGCTTCGTGGAGCAACGTATACCCCAGGTGCGCCAACTCGGCATCATCCTCGTAGAGCTTGTGGATCGTCTGGAGCCGGCGTACGTCGCCCACCCGCACAGTATCCCACGAATCACCTCTCGTCGCCAAGTCCAGCCATCTCAGTTGCTCCACAAGCCGTCGGTCCATAGACAGCAGCATGCGGTCGGCCAACTTCCATAAACGTTGAAGTCGTTTCGTGCTTGCCAACAGACGCGTGGCTCGCGCGGCCACCGTTGCATCGGCTGACTCCTTGAGCGCGAGGCGATACATCTTCTCCAGTATGTACTGCACGGGCGGCGCGCCACGGTCGTCCCGCTCATGAAGCTGCAGTCGCGCGTTGGGCTGCTTGAGCAGAAGACGGATGATTCCCTTGTGTTCCCGGACTACGGCGTGGTAGAGTGGGATACAGCCCGAGCTGTCCCTCACCAGCGTGCCACCGTCACTGCTTTCGCAACGTTCTTCGGTCCGGCCCAGCAAATGCTGGACGCACCTCTTGTCTCCACTCGCGCATGCCGCGTGGAGCCTCGTGAAATGGAGGCCGCACGTTTCGTAGACTCGTCGACGGTACTCCAGTCGACTCGTGAGACCGAAAACCTTCCACGGGTCGTTGTCGCTCGAGAGAATGAAGAACCGTTGCGTCTTCCTGGATTCCTGCTGGTCCGCACGGTGAAAGAGCACTTTGCGACGCGCGTAGAAGTGCTGGAAGCGAGTCCAAGCCTGCTGAAAGTGGACGACATCGTGGGCGTCCTCGCGTGCGTCTCGGTCTTCCTCTCGTCTACCAATCTCCCGAGTCGGAGCCAGCGCCGCAGCCATTCTTCTCGCGTCGCCCTAGTGCTGGTGCTAGTGGAAGTCATTTTTAGCGGCCACCCGCCAAGCATTTCAAGACTGTGTTCTATTCAGAATATCAAGCAGAGACCAAACTTGTCCGCCCGTTTCATGCCTTCGCGGCCGCTTCCTGTTCCTTCTTCTTCTGCTGTTGCTGCTCTCGCCCCTTGGCGACGACCTCCTGGAAGCGCTTCTCCAGGGCCTTGTCCTTGGGCTGCAATTGGATCGCCTCCCAGAAACTCACGGCCGCGTCCTCAAACAAGCCCAGCGCTTCGAGACACTGGCCTTCGCGGAACAGCGCCTTGACCCATTGCGGCTTGAGCTTTTTCGCGAGCCGCACGTCGTTCAGCGCCTTCTTCGGCTCGCCGGCGCCCAAGTAGGCGGCGCACCGGTTACTGTACAACACGGCGTCGGCCGCATTCACTTGAATCGCCTGTGTATAGAAGTCAATAGCAGTCGCAAAGTCCTTGGCCGAAAACGCCTTGTTCCCGTCGTCTTTCAGGGCCAACGCCTTGGCAACCATGTCGTCTGTGAGCGGCTGTGCCTCGGGCACGACAATCTCGGCCTCGGGGGTCACCCCTTCGAGGATCTGCTTCTTGAGCTTTTGGTCTTCGGTCTCTTCTTCCTTGGCAGTCTCTTCGTGGACCGCGGCAGCCTGCTTGGTAGCCTCGGCGAGGTACGTGTCCATCTTTTGCTTCTCTTGGGCCATGAGCTCGTCCACTTGGGCAGACTCGTATCCCTTGGTGATGGGCTGCAGCAGCGCGACGAGTTGCGCGTGGCCCTTGCCAGCAGCGAGCTGCAGCGGCGTCGCGCCGCCGTCAAACGTCGAGTTGGCCAACGTAATGGACTCCTCCCGGCGCGTCGTCAGCAGCAGCTGGGCGATCTCCAGGAAGCCCGCCTCGGCCGCAATGTGGAGAGCCGTGATGCCGCCCGGAAGCGACGCCGACAAGTCGGCGTTCCCGACCACAAGCGTCTTGGCGATGGTCGGCTTGTTGAGCATGCAGCTCAAGATGAAGGGGCTCACGCCCTTGGGCGTTTTCAGATTGACGTTGGCGCCGAGCTGCACGAGTTCCTCAACCGTTTTCTCGCGGCCTTCGTTCACGGCATAGTGGAGCGGCGTGCCGTTCTTGGACTCGGCGTCCAGACTCACACCGTGTTCACGGAGCAGCTTTACCGTTCGCAAGCTGCCGTTGCCAGCGGCCTCGTGGATCGCCGCGACGCCCGATTTCTGCGTGATTTGCGGGTCGGCGCCGCGGTCGAGAAGCAAACGCACGGTCGAAAACTCGTTCTCACGGGCCGCAAGCAGCAGCGGCGTCGAGCCATCTTCGTCCTGGATGTTGAGCAGACTGTAGAACACCAGGAGCTACTACGTTAGGCGACTGGAAAGAGACGGGAGGTATACTGCATGCAACACGTACACAGGCACGAGGTCAAGGATGTAAGTCACGACCTTGCGGCGGCCCTTGGCGGCGGCAAAGTGCAGCGCCGTGCGCTTGTTGCCGTCCTTAAACTCGGTGAGCACTTCTTCAACGTTCTTGGCCTTGGACTTGACCTTGACGGCGTCGATCGTCTTCTTGAGGTGCTCGAGATCGCCATCTGAAGAGGACAGAGAGCGTTAGAAAGAGATTGTTTCGGTCGGTAAAGGCAGTAGGACAGACGCACTCTCGGCGGCCGACAAGAGGTCAACGACCATTTGCCGCTGGCTCTCAAAGTCCTTCGCGTCCGACTTGATCTTGGACGCCATCGCTTCCGCTTCGCGTGCTACTTCGAACGATTGCAGAAAAAACGTCAATTGCTTTCGGAGCTCTTCGCATGTCATATTTGTGTCTTGCTTTTGATTGGTGAAAATTATCATATATCGACGTATGATTGGTTGTAAATACTATTCGGTGGTTTTGAATCCGAGCATGTCAACGACTGGTTTTCGAGTGGCCTTGGGTTTCTAGAATGGCTTCGTTTCCAAAACTAGAGCCATCTCTAGTCTATCGTGTCACTTCCAGGTGGAAATGTATCTGATGCATATCAGACCTTCTCGTCTGAGCTGCCAAAATGCGGGCGACAACCGAGTGGCAGCGCGCGCTGCGCTGGATGCAGCGCCGCGTCGTTGCACACGACGACGCCATGCGCATCGACCGGTGGCTGCGCCACCAGTTCCCAGCGGTGCCACAGTCGTTCTTCCAGCGACAGCTCCGACAACGCAAGATCCGTATCGTGTCACCAGTCGGCGAGGCCGCAATGGCGGCCAAGCCGAACACACTCCTCCACACAGGTGCGGTCGTCGCAATCGACGCCGTGATCTTCGATGCTGCTCTCCGTAATGAGCTGGCGCACTCTGAACCAGCAGCGTCGCCCTTACAGAATATGGAGATGCAAGCGATGGTCGACCGCCTCGTTCAGCGCATCGTCTACAAAGACGACAACTACGTCGTGCTCAACAAGCCCCACGGTCTCGCCGTCCAGGACGGCTCTGCATTGACCCATAGCCTGTCAACCTATCTACCAGCAATGGGCGCAGCCTTGGAGAGCGAAACCCCGCGGCTCGTGCATCGTCTGGACAAGGACACGTCCGGGCTGCTCGTGCTAGCGCGCCACCGACTCGCAGCCGCTCGGTTCTCCGAGATCCTTCGCGAAGGCGGCGTCCAGAAAACGTATGAAGCGCTAGTGCGTCCTTTACGCCACGCAGCGGAGATCCCTGCCAAGGGCGAGATCTCATTGGCGATTGACAACAAACCAGCGCGCACTCTGTTCCGTCGCCTCCGTGGCGACGTCCAGGCAGAGAGATCGTGTTGGCTCGAGATGCAGCCCGTGACCGGTCGCAAGCACCAGCTTCGCATCCACTGTGCACTGGGTTTACATGCGCCGATCGTTGGGGACATTAAGTACGGCCCACGCGAGAGGGACCCACGCGAGCGGCTCTTTCTGCACGCCAAGAGACTGATCTTTGCGGATCCATTTCGTCCACGCCACTCGATCGATGCTGTCTGTGAGATGGACAAGCTGTGTACCGACGTACCGCCGCGCAGTGGCACCAAGAGCATGAAGACGAGACCGACGATTAAGAAGCCTTGACGTGCCGTCGGACATGGAAGCGTCGAGCTATTCCTGGTTGTTTCTCGTGCGATGCTGCTGCCGGGATCGCAGACGCTTGGATACCAGTGTTGCGCGTGGGAGGGTTCTTTCTGTGGCCTGGACAAAGATAACCGAGCGAGCGGATTTGGGAACTCGCATCTGATCCGAAAGCCAGGCTTCTCCCTCTCCTTGCCGGGTTCTTTTCATTCTCACAATCCCCTGGTGGGCCTCCACTTCTCTATATCAACGACACGAGCAAATGGCAAGTGTTGCGGTGGACACGCAGACCTCACGGGCGGCACTCTTCGTCTTCACGATCTCGTCGTCTCCGGGAAAGGCTGCCGTGCTCGGCCTATCGCCTATCGCAACTGCCAAGCCAACCGAGACCCCGCGCAAGCTGAGAACGCTCTCGACGCCAGAGGACGTAAACAACAACGACGAAGATAACGATGATGATGAGGCAGCACGAGGTACACGGTCAGGCTATCAGCGCAGCGGTTCGTGGAATAGCCGAGCGGCATTCTCTCCACGGCCCAAGCGCGTGAACAACCCTGCGCGGCGTCCCGTACAGTCGGCGTCATCAATCTACGCGCTCCGGATCGCGGAAGATTGCGACAACAAAGCAAGCGAGACGCCACAGCGAGACGAAGACGAGGGTGTAGCGGACAAGGCCGAGCCGCTCAGCAACCAGACGAATCCGCTTGAGCGGATCCAAGAGGCCGATGACAGTGGCAACGAGACCGAGAACGACAGCCACGACGAGGACGACGAGCAGTACGACGGCGACGGCGAGGAGGATGACACGCTGCAGCTATACAAGAGCTTGTCGGGCGATCTCGTCGTGCGGTACGATCGCGGCAGGCTGTCCCACCAGGCCTACGATGACGAAGACGACGTGGTGCAGATCTAGAACGACGGACAATCGTACTAATATTGATTTCGTTTCTTCACCGTGGACGAAACTGGCGTGGCTGCTGGGCCGAGTACGTAAGTGGCGGTGCCTTTGAAGGGCTTCGTGGCGTGCTGTGTATGTCGGCCGATGCCATGGGGAGTGGCTGATACACGGTCACTTTATCCTGGCCGTGCTGCCTGCTGATCACTTTCTGTGCCGTCGGTTGGTGGGCGATAGCCGCACCATTGCGCTTGAGTGCACTGGCAGTCGAACCTTTTGTCTCAGGGTTCTGCTGGACGGCGGGCTGTTGCGGGTTACTGGACGTCCGGTTTGTCGCCGCCAGTTCTCGGATTTGCTGAGCGATCGCATCGCGCTCATCCAGTTCATTGTATGTGTGGTGCGACTGCTTGGCATCGATCGAAAGCACTGCCGCTGGCTTTGGGGGGAGGAACAGACAGCGGGCTTGAGCAAGGGGACTACAACCTGAACATCCATCGGAAGAAGTGGGGGCAGCGCTTGGATCCCCCCATCCATTGCCCTTCTTGTGGGACTGTAGCAGCGCGACGAGATCTCCATCCGACTCGTCCATCTCGTCGCCACGAGAAAAGGTCGAGATGACTCGAAAGGCGACTTCGAGTTCGGGTTTCGAAGCCACCACTGGTGAGACGGATGCTTTGCTTTTGGAGGGTTCTTTCGTCTTGACCTGTGATGGTGGTGGTGGACTGGGAACATCCGTACGAGGCTCCATCCAGAAGGCGTACACGTGGTTCCCTGGTAGCACACAGTGCTGGAGCCGAGCGCGGCCGTCGTCGTCGAGGTAAAACCACGAGCGGCTATCGAACAACACGGCCTGGTCCACAAACACGCGCCCCATGCCCGTGGCATCCGTCACGCGCACGAGCAGCTTGCCTGTTCCCTTGACGCTCTCCACAACGAGATGCTCATGGCCTTTGATGCTGAACCAGGTCGGGGCCAAGTTGGATTCTGCGGGCGAGACGAGGCGCACCTCCCGCTTGCTGAACCGCACAACCCCGTTGGACGCGCGGATCTTCACGGGCAGAGGAGGGCTTGCTGCGGACGGAGTGGAGACAGAGGGTGCTGCCGTGGGGGGAAGACGGGTCGGTCGATCTGGAATCCGTGGTACCGATGTGGTGGTCGGGCTCTTCGCACGAGAAGGAGGAAAGGCGGGTGCTGGGGAACGAGTCGGGAAGAGCTCGTCGTAGAGATCGAAGTACATAGCGTCATCTCTGAATGTGTCTTCATTAATGTGGCGTGGTAGTGGCATTCGCGGGCCTTTGCCCGTGCGGTACCAGTCGAGCATGAGTTCAAAGTGCTGAGGGTTGCGGTCAATGAAGAACGTCGCGTGGTCGATCTGTTCGCAGCCGCACGAGATCACGTGGTGGAGCCGCTTCGTCGGGAACTTGTGGATCAGCGATGCCTTGCACCGAAAGATCTTGCCGCCGACGTCGAACGTGACGAGCTGCACTGGCGGTGGCACAACAGCAGCATGGAGAGGGAGCGGTGATGCAGCCAATGCCACTGGGCGTGGAGGGCGTGCCGGGGCAATCGGTCGCGTGGGGGATCGTAGCGGCGGCGTAATAACTGCCGGAGACGCTGCTCGACTTGGCTGAAGAGGACCGGCCGGATCAGCTGCTGTGCTTTGATCTTCGCCTTGTGCTTGATGCGTCTCATTTGAATCCTCAGCTTCGCTGTCTGTGTGCTGCTCGGCGTCCCCTGAGGTGCTTTCTTCCTTCACCGCCAAGGACTCGCTGTCTTCCTCGCCATTCGTCTGTCTCTCCCCGCCTTCTCTTGTATCAGGTTCTTCTTCGCCTTCGTCTTCGTCCGCCTCCGTGCGCTCCGTGAAGAGACTCTCCAGTGCTGGCGTGCCGATGCGGTCAGTCTCTAAGTCAAGTTCGTCCTTCGGGTCGACGGGGGAATCGTCTGCTTCCGCTGATCTTCTCTGCTGATGCTCGGCCACATCGTCCGCTTCCGTCTCCTCTGCCTGTGCATATCCGATATCCCTCTCGCTCGCCATGGGCGTGAGCGACTCCGCGTCGTCCGCCATGTTGGCCTCCTATCATTTCTTCCACTGCCCCAACCATCTAAAAATATATCTCCGCTTGAAGTTTCCGTATAGATTTCACCTACCCCTAAAGGAGCATTCTAGCAGTTAACTTACGGGGGACCTGTTGGTGAGTGAACGACCACCGCAGGATTTCTCAATGACGACGACCCATCGCGCGGCGCTGCTGCGCTCGGCGCTGTGCCTCACGACCGGTGCGCTAGACTACCATATTATCTGTATGGTGCACATGCCTAAGCGAAGCTGCGGTTGTTCTGTAGCGAAGCCTCGACCGTCGCCGACGCTGTTCTGCTTTCCGGGGCTCACGTCCCGCCCGTGGCACGACCCGCAGCAATTCGACTGGATCCAACGGCTAGAAGCAAACCGGGACGTCATCCAACGCGAGTTTACTGCTCTGCGAGACGCGCGGCAGACGACAGCACATGGCTCGCAACAGTCGGATTATAACGTGAACGACAAGGAGCACCAGCTCCACGAGGGCCAGTGGGACTGGCTGTCGTACGTGACGCAGGGCCGCCGCCAGGCCGACTTCGCCGCCCACTGCCCCGCAACCGTGGAGCTACTCGAGTCGGTCCCAGGTTTCCTCACGGGCCTGCCGTTTGCGTACGCCTTCTTCTCAGTGCTCAAGCCGCAGTCCAGTATTAAGGCTCACTCGGCGCCGTGCAACGTGAGGCTGCGGTGTCATTTCCCTCTCTTTGTGCCCAAAGGATGTGGCATGCGCGTCGGCGACGAGACACGCGAGTGGCAGGAAGGCAAGGCCATCGTGTTTGACGGTGCGTTGTCAATTCGGTTTGAATTCGATTCTAATTGGGTTGGTGGATGCTGAATTATTTGTGATGAATAATTAGACGCCTACGACCACGAAGTGTGGCACAATGGCTCGTCGGGCGATCGCGTGTTGCTGCTCTTTGACGTGTGGCATCCGGATCTCATCAAGGAAGAGCGCGAGAGCATCGTCGCCATGTTCGAGTCTGCAAAAGAGAAAGGCTGGCTCCAGGATTCCAAGTAGGCGATTTAAAAGATCACAGCAGCAACTGCGCCAGCTCACGAGTCTCCTTGTCGTCGGTGGACTGGCTACGCTCGTCACCGTTGGACCGTCTCCGTCTCTGGGTCTCAGCCTCGTTGATCGCCGCACAACGTGCGTGGATACTTTCCTTGTCTGTGGTCTTCATCTCTCGCGCCCGTTTCTCCAGTCGCACCTCCTCTTCTTCGTCCGCACCTCCCCGTGATCGCTTCCGTTTCCGGTGTCTGTGTTCACCGTCACTTTCTCTATCTTCTTCCTCCATGTCCTCGCCGCCTTCCTGTCCACGAGACCGTCCCGTCTCCTTCTTCTTATTCTTGTTCGTAGTCAGCTTCTCGCTCTCCTTGAGTTTGCGGTAGAAGAGCTTGCGCGCACAGCTCTCGCACACGCGCACTTTGACGAGACACCGCTTCGTGTCGCCGTGTTCCACGTAGGCAAACAGCAGCTCATAGCTGTGGAGCCCACAACGTTCGTCGCACACTTTGTTGCCGCACGTAAACTGGCCCTTGCCCGCGACGACCTCCATCTCGGTGCGCCACCGAAGCCCGACTTTGCCTTCGCGGTACCTAGAGAGATCGGCCAGTGCGTACTCGCGAAAGAGCTTGCGGTAATAGCGCACACTCATGCGCACCTCCCAGTCGCTTTCGCCGCGCGCCAAGTCGGCCTCGTCGTCGCGAATGAACTGGAAATGGCGCTGGAGCACAGCCAGATCGTGGTCCATGACTGCCGTCGAGTGGTTTGTTCCACGAGCGCTTGCGTCGCGGTACGTGCGCATGAGCTGATTGTGTCTGGTCGATCAAAAGTACGTCACGTTCCAAAAAGTGAGCGATATCTTCATCAAGACGTCCGCTCTTACAATTCAAAAGGCGAGAGGTAGATAACGTCACATAGAGAATTCGGCTTCGTACCTCTGCTGCGCCGCACAAGTGACGCTATCGTCACTGGACGCGCGCACGTCTCGACGTCGGTGGGGGGCCATTTTCGCCCAGTAACAGTTGGAGATGACTTTAGCGATGTCACTCTGGACAAGTCCAATGATGTCATTAAAGAGGGTTAATGAACCCATTCAATCACACCCCCTCGGAATCGATCATCATATTCAAGAGGCTTTCCCAATAGCCACTCAACCCACCAGCCTTATTTGCACGGACGGATCCCATGGCCGACGCCAGTGAACCGGAGCGCTATGCGTGCAAGCACTGCCGCCGCGTGCTGTTCACGAGCGACGAACTGATGGACCATGTTCCAGAGCGTCACCAGATCGCTGCGCGTCGTGTGAGTCGCTCTCTCTTATTCTATGTATCTGCGGAAGCACTCACCGTGGCTTTGAATCCGACAATAGAAACTCAAGGACGCACGCACAATGCAACAGCAGACCAAGAACGGCGTGCTGTACGTTGATGGGTGCGCGTCCTACTTCTTGCAGGAGCAGCTGCCATGGATGGACGAGGAGTCGCTCGCCGAGGGCAAGCTCAAGTGCCCGAATGAAAAGTGCCAGACGCGGCTAGGCTCGTTCGATTGGGCGGGCTCGCAGTGCTCGTGTGGCACGTGGGTCACACCATCCATCAAGCTGACCAAGAGCCGCGTGGATCGCATCCTCAAGGCAAACGCTGTGCCGATCGTGTCGACCATCATGCACATCCCCACGCTCCGTCCAGACGGCGAAGAGAAAGAGGAAGAAGGAGAGCAAGCTCCAGTCCAGCTGCCATCCACTGTGAACAAGACAACGCCCACTGTAACGGTGGACGACCTCACTCTTGATGACTAAACGAGGCTTGTAATAATGCAAGGCAATGGATACCTATGGGCGACTAGTTCATATCATAGATGATGACGCCGCCGTCATCGCCCGCCGCGATCAGCTGCGTGGGCGTGGTTTCAATGGCCCGCACGGCCGCCTTGTTGGCGCCCAGTCCGTACAGGAGTCGCCCCTGTTTCCAGTCGTGCACGTGAAGCATTCCGTTCCCGGCGCCGCTGAAGCAGAGCTGTCCGCGCACATGGAGCGAGTAGATAAAGTCCATGTGTTCGGAGAAGTTGAACAGCGTCTTGAACGACTTGCGCTTGTCCAGCACCTTGAGCGTGCCGTCAGCGCCGGCGGTGATCAGAATGTTTCGATCGGCTTCTGGCTCGCTCAGGAACCCCACGGCACCGGCCTTTCCACTCTTGCGGTCCGTGTGGAGCTCAAGTACATGCGCGGGCGAAGAGCTCTTCTGCCTCAAATCCCACACACGCACAGCGCCGTCTTGTCCTCCGCTGAAGCAGAGCGAGCTCTCATCAAACCGACTCGCAAGCACGCTCGTGGTGTGCCCCTTGTGGGCGCCAACGATCTTGCGCCTCACTTTCTCGTCGTCGAGATCCACGATATGGACGCAGCCGTCGCGGTCGCCTGTCATGACGGACCGTGGGGCGGCAGTCGACAGAACAGACGCATCCAAGATCGGCGCCGAACCGGCCTTGATCGTACTCACTTCTCGCTGGCGGTTTGACGCCTTGCGGCTCACGTTCCACACGCGAACGGTTTTGTCGTAGCTGGCGCTGAGCAACAGGTCGTTGCTCAGGCGGCGCACGAGCGTGATGGACCCGGAGTGGCCCAAGAGGTCCTCGCACTTGACTCCGGTCGCGTCCCATAGACACAGCTTGCTGTCCATACCTCCGGATACGATGCGGTTGTCACTGAGATACGTCGCGCACGTGACCCACTCGGCGTGGCCAAATTTTTTCGTGTACAATGTACGTGGACGTCCACCTCCCATCGTCGAGCGACTCGCGCCGCGTGATGCTTGTGCGGAGCTTCCTATGGGGATGGTGTACAACGCGTGGTCGCTACTGCCCACGGCGATCTCCCGCTCATCTAGACTCAGACTCATGCACATAACGGGCTGCGCCGACACCGAGTGGAGACTACCGTTGGGCGACGCCGGCCCAGAAAGCCATCCGCCGCTAAGCTCTTCATGGGTACTGCCCGCCGCCTCTTCATCTCTCGTCGAATGTTCTTTTGTCGTCGTTCTCACACCACGAGGTGGCGCCACAGACGCAAGCGAGCTGGTATGTAGGTGTGACTTTGAATTGCCGTGGGCTGAACCACCAGATCTTTGTACCAGATCTTCATAGGCCGAGTCAAAGGCTTCCATATACGCATCATGCTGGCGGTGGGACGTCGCTGCAGGGTGCGCTGGTGGCTCGACACCTCGTCCTCTCGCTCCGCCACCGTTTGAAGCGCAAAATGGTGCGACATGCTGTACCTCTGTATCCTCGTGAATACCCGTCTCCAGCAGGCCGTACGCAGCGTACTCTTCGTAGCGCACTTGTCGCCGCGCCATTGTCGGCCCAATCTTGGCGTGTTGCGCCGCTTCAACGAGACTGTTGGCGAATTTAGTGTGAACTCCTCTAAATTAGTGAAGGTGTACTAAGATAGTGTTGATTCGGATAAATTTGATGTTCTTCTTCATGGTTAGGGTTTTCCATGGTCGTGTTTCTAAAGAGTGATAGTCAGTTCTGACAAGTCAAGGCCCGCTATGGTACCGTAGTCAGATATTTTCCATAGTCCCAAGGATGCTCCCTGTCTTTGTTGGATGAATTTGGTCAAATGCGCAGCTCACAACAAAAATCGAGACACACAGGCGTGTCTCTGCATGCACGCTGGTTACGGCACGCACCAACCGCTGGGTACAGCGCAGGTGACTGCCCCAGTTTATTGATAAATTTCTCGAAGTTCAATCAACAGGATAAACCCAGTTGCATGACGTCATTGAGATCCTCGCGGTTCAACTTCAACAACCCATTCTTGTCCGGATAAGTTGGTCCGGATACTGTTTGGCCAATCTTGAGTCGCCAAGTTGGCACTTCTCCACCTGTTTCCATGCACTGGTTTAGAGCATTTGTCCCATTCTTGATTGTGGAATCGCATATTCACCGTGACCGTGTCGCATCGTTTTGTATGGGAACCTCCATTAGTCGATATCAACCGTGCGACAGAATGATGTTCTTGTTTATGAAGCCCCCTTCCCAACTAAACAGTGTGTTTGTTTGGCCATTAGACTGTGAACACCAAAGACCAAACCGAACGCACGGCCGACCTCGCCGCCCTGCAGAAGCAGCACCCGGACGAAGAACGAAGCGAGCCTTACCTACAGCCGCCTATCCTCTAGATCTCTCCATCTTCACATCTCCACACCCCATCCCATCACTCTCTCTCTCTCTCTCTCTCTCTCGCTTCGTTCCCCCCAGTTGGCGTTTCTTGGGCAAGACCTGCAAGGCGCCGTCTGATCTGTGTCTTTTGCGTCCGGAGGTTGTTGGAACAAACGCCGTCGCTTTGCGCGCCGCCTTCCTCTACCGTCTTCGCGTCTTTGTTTTTCTGGATCCCTCTGCGTGTGGGTTCCTGAAAAAAGAAAGAAAGTCACATGCAGTCAGCGCTGGCGCTTGGGCTCGCGAAGAATGTCAACAATGCGCGCCAACCGGGGGCGCGCCGGGCCGTGTCGGCTTACAACTTGACCGGCCGCCACATGTCACCGTCGTCGTCGTCGTCCTCGTTGTCGTCTCTCGCGACGGGAGACACTGCCGCAGTGTCCACTACGGACGGCCCAGAGTTTGGTCCACCGTCGTTGCTGGCGCTGAGTGCCGCGTCGTCGTCGCCGCTGTCATCATCGTCGTCGTGCTCGTCCATCTCGTCCATGATCAACGGAGATTCCAAGGGTCTCGGCTATGGGGACCGCATTGGGAACCCAGCACCCGACAATCTCCTGGTGCACGACCAAGACTTGGATACCGGTCACGCCAACATCACGCGGCGCGGCAGTGGCGTTGACAAGACCAATCCATTCATCGGGTACTTCCAGACGGTTGGCCGTGGGTCTCCAAAGGTGTCGCCTGCGCCCATGTCGACACCGTTAGCCGTTGGCACGATGCCGTCCGCGTCGACGGTGCATAATGGGCTCTTGGGCTCGTACCAGTACTCGGCATCGGGTCTGTTCAGTCAGCAAAAGAAGATCACCGATTGGATCGGCTCGCAGAATCAGCGGCTTCCGCCTTTCTTCCCACGCCGGGATGAAAAGCCACCGTCGTCGGCGACCAAGAAAGTGGCCAAGAGAGTCGTCCACGTAGAGCACGTGGAACCGACGGAGACTGCGCCGGTCGCTCTCTTTGCTGACTACTCGATGGCTCCGGCTGTGCTGACAGAGGACGCCAACAAGCAAGACGACGGTGACTGCAAGTCGAAGGGAAAAGGGATACTGCAACTTGTTAAAGAGGAACAAGACGTAGTGGCACGCCGCCGCGCGTCGTCATCCTCTTCAGAGGCGTTGAGCATCAGCAGCACGTCACGTTTCGAGCAAGATTTCGAGATCATGGGGACGTTGGGAGAGGGAGGTCAAGGCACGGTGTTCAAGGTCCGCAGCAAGGTTGATGGGTGCGCGTACGCCATCAAGAAAGTGATTTTCCCTCGGTCGCTGCAGCGCGACTCGGTCGCCTTCCAGCAGGCACTGCGAGAAGTGAAAGCAATGGCCGGAATGGGGACTCACATCAATGTGGTTCGCTACCACACTGCATGGCTGGAAGAGGATATTGTCGACTGTGGTCCAGTGGGTGGTGATTCGAAGAGCGGCGCGGAGGACAAGGACGTCGCGGCAACTGTCGACGATGAGGTCGCGAGTCAGTATTCATTCTCACATGACAGCTACTCTCTATCTTCGCTCAGTCAATTCGACAACTCGATCGGCGGTTTCCACTTTGAACGCAGTCGCTCCATTGTCGCTGAGGCCGAAGATGAATTGCTCAAGTCAGTGCCACGCCGCCCTCTTGCCGGTGTACAAGAAGACGCATGCGAGGATGAAAGCGAAAGCGTGTCGAGTATGTCGAACCAGCCAGAGACACAGATTGTTCTCTACATTCAAATGGAACTGTGTGGATCGGCGGCCGTGGCGCCAGAAGGCGAAGTCGAGCAGGAGGACAGTGACTCGTTCCAGCGTCTGATCAACCGCGTCACGATGAAGTCGACGAAGAAGCCAGCAAAAAAGGAAGCTGATGTCCACTCGACGCTTTCGTCGTGGTTGCGCGCATCGGTTGAAGCACGTGCCTCGCCTGATGACAGCCGCACCAAGCACCAGGAGGGCCTAAGGCTTCTGCTCGGAGTCGTGGAAGGCGTCCAACACATGCACGAGTGTGGTGTAATTCACCGTGATCTCAAGCCAGACAACATCTTCATCCAGGGAGATGTACCCAAGATAGGCGATTTTGGGCTGTCCAAGTCGATCACGTCAGACACGCATGACACTGTCAAGGGTTCCGACTATATGCACGCAACAGGCGACGACCACACTACTGCGTTGGGCACGTTCACGTATGCATCACCTGAGCAGCTCGGGTACTCGTGGGACCGCTCCAAAGGCACACCCAGCCACCTTACCAAGAGCGCCAAGTATTCGATCAAGTCGGATATCTTCGCGCTCGGTATCATCTTGCTCGAGCTCTGTCACCCGTGCTCGACCATGATGGAGAGATCGCAGGTGTTGACGGGCGTGCGCCACGGTGTCTTGCCGCAAGCCGCGCTCCAGCGCTTCCCCGATGAGATGGCGTTGGTGCTCCGAATGACCTCGCTCGACCCTAGTGAACGACCCACGACCGAGGAGATCATTGAACAGCTACGTGGACTACTGGCGACGAAGGAGTCGCTGAACGTGCGTGCAGCGTTGGATGATCTCCGCGACTTGCAGCAGAAACTCGCGTTGGCGGTTCTTCAGCTTCGCGATCGGTCGCAGACAGCTCAGCAACTCGAGTCGTTGGTTGCTGAGCTCTCCGACAAAGTGCACAACGTTGGCCTCGCCATCGCATGATGACTTGCTTTCTCCGAAGGGATGGAGATTAATCACTCTGCTCGCCCCGATGACCGTGACGGCCAGACTGGTCGATTCAGCGGCACATGTGCGCCGTACACTACACGAAAACCAACAAAATACTACTGCAGCCATGACGATGGCGACAAGAAACATGAAGAAAAGATAGCGAGCGATGAGGGACCCGGCCCCATTTGCGTTGAACGGTATACTATGAGGACGGGGCATTTAAAGAAGTATGAGACCACTTAGAAGTGGTGAAACCATAAAAGAAAATGGAGCTGTAGATGAAGCTCACGCCATTCTGATCTGCTCAGCAATTACTGGGGAGGATATTGAAGAAATGGTAGGTCTGCTGGGCGTCGTACACGCCGACGGTCGTGCCACAGTCGGAACACACGACACCAAAGTACTCGTCTTTTCCCAGCATTGCTGCTACGGCACCTCCGCTCGCGTGGCGACTCGTCATGGAGCTGAGATGCTGTCTCGCCTCTGTCGACTGTGCGTTGGCGGTTGCATACGTCAGGATTTCGTCCTTTTTGATGCGGCAGTTCATGGCCGCGCGGGCGCGGTATTGGTTGTGGTACTTGACGTGGCGTTGGCAGTCCATACACACCGTCACGAAGCAGCACGGGCAACAGAGCGACGCGTCCGTTTTGCCATGAGCACCGGTGTCTCCTCCTGGATAGAGACGAACCCACTGTCAGCATACAAACGGTCCAAATGATGTCTCTAAGGAATACGTACGCAGGTTGGACTGGACCCACTTCTCGTCGGCGTCATCCATCGCGTCGTCGTAGAGCTGATCGGGCTCGGTCGTAAATTCTTGGTCGTCGTCACTATCAAATTCGTTCACACCGGCGAGCGGCCTTCCCGGTTTGCGCTTGGCACTTTCGCTCTGCTGAGGTGCATTACCAGGGGATGCTACAGAAGGGAATATGTCCATGAGCGCCATATGAAACGTCAGTGCTCCCTCAGCCCAGCGTGTTCAACACGTTGGGCTGGCTGCCTACGGGACTCACGTGTGGCCGAAGAACTTGGTGCTGGGGACGTCACGGGCTTTCCGCGAGCAGAGCTGAATCGGAATGGCGCTTCTCCCATACCCGCAGATATCGGTAATGAACGAGTGGCAGAGTCGAGCGCCGTCTCCAGCGCGGACCGCCGCTGCGTGTGGCTAAGCAGCTCGTCTTCCGTCAGCACGAACTCGTCGTCGCTCGAGTGGACACTGCCCGTTCTCGCCGCGCGCGCTGCCTTCTCCTGCTCAACATTGTACGAGATGCTCCCAATGTGCCTCATCACCGCGCTAGGCGTCGCTGGCGTGTCAGATAACGAAAGCGCGGCCAACTGCTCGGCCTCGTCACGTGGTGGCGGCGCCACGGCGTTGCGCTGTGTGTTTCGCTCGGTCTCGGCGTCCATGTCGCTCGCGTCGTCCTCGTCCTCGCTCGACATGACTACATCGTAGTAGTCCTCAGCGTCACCGCTAGACAGTCCGAAGTGGTCGCCTCGTCGCGCGATCCGCTGGGCGGCAGCGGACGCGCCGCCGCCACGCACGCTGGTCGGCATCATTGCTTGGCTTCCAGTTGAACAATACCGGCAGCAATCATTCCACATAACGATATGTTAGGAACTTGAATGAGTTCTTAACGTACTGGCGCGTCTATGGACACATAGATGGGCGCGCAATGGGCTCAACCAAACGACGGAAAATTCTGTTGACCTTCTTACCGTACTGTACTGTACTGTGTACTGTACTGTATTAGTAGTCTGCACTGCCCGATAGTGGGCGGTGCATGCTGTCTGGAATTCTCCCCATCGATTGTACTGAGGCTGTCGTACAAGAACTTGCGTCGTGTTATTAATAGCTGCTTGATGATGATGTGGAAGCCTAAACTCAGCTCAAAACGAGATACGCTCCGTGCTGATGTCTCATGTCGAATGAAATACGAGTCAATCAAACGGACACACTGGACGAGGCGCTTCGGTAATTTATTACTGACTTGAAGTGTGACTTGTGGGCTAGCGTAAAATACACCAGAAGATGATGGTTCTTGGACGCAAAACCCACAACTGGACACACAAAAACCCATATCACTTCTGGGTTAACACCGGATACTACAGTGTTATCACCGTAACATATGCTGTGCATGTAACAAATCCAGAATTTCAGCGAGAATCATTGGTCATTCACGTGGCTGGTCGGAATTTCATCACGGTGTTTAGTCATCTTTCTCCGCAGCTGGCAAAAAGAAAACATCACCCAGTGAATCTGGAAGCACCCAAAAGACCTTGCCGTAAATTACAACTGATTGGTGAGCTTCCAGCACTCTTTCTCGCCTCCACATTGGCTAAAAATACTCTCCTGGCTTCCTGGCCCTGTGCTGCACCGACTATACGACATTTTGCGTGTGTTGGTTCGGTCTGATCAGCTAGCTCTTCCCAACTTTCCAACACACGCCAACAAAAGACCCGCGCGCCTCCTCCGCGATACTTCCCAGAGAGGGGGCGACACCTTCCCACTCCCTAATATGGAGGGCAGTACTGGTGACGGCGACTATACGCGCGTGCGGTCGCCACCGCGGCCGCCGCCGCCTCAGCGCGTGCAGCACCAGACGACGCTCGAGTCGGATCTCCACAGCGCCGACGACGAGTTCCCCTTTGGCCACCACGACGAAGACGACGAGTTTGACGACGACGACACGGGCAGCGACCGGCTCTCGCCCGTTGTCGCTATGCGCAGCCAGCGGCGCATCTCGAATGCGGCGATTGGTGTGGTCCACGCCACGAACGCCGACACGCTCCAGTCGATCGAGTACGGCGCCGCCGTCGCGACCACGGCCGGACGCCAACGCAAGGGCAGCCACGCTGCCATGCTCTACACAGGCCCGCGCCGCACGAGCGAGACGGTCCGGTCCAGTGCCATGAACGACCCGACGGCGACGTCCCACGAGACGGGCGTCACCATCACGGCGACCATGGGCCACGAGAGCCCGGCGTACTTGGCGACGACCGGCAACGCGCCGTCCTTCCAGAAGAAGCAGCTCTCGGAAAAGTCGTACGTGCACGGCTCGTACCGTATTAATTCATACTTTGCCATCCGCCTGCTGCGCATCATGCAGCTCCTGGTCGTCGTCGACGTCATCGCGCTCGTGAGCTTCTACGGACTGGCCCGGGGTGACGTGACCAAGGACGGCGCGCTGTACGTGGCGTCGCCCATCGCCGCCATCTTCTCGCGGGGCGATCCGTGCGGCACGACCACTTCCATGGCCGCGCTCGTGTACCATCTCCTGCCGGCCGTCGTCATCTTGGGGCTGCCGGCGTCCGGCTTCTCCATCTTTGAACCGTTCAAGAGGGAAGACCGCGTCGGCCGGGGCGGCCGCATCCAAAAGGTCAAGCGCACCATCTACCTACAGGTCTGCGAGATGACGGCCGTGCTGCTCTTCCTCATTACCGGTCTCATGGCCGTCGTCGCGGCGTACCACCTCGTGGTCGGCGAGCTCTTTACGTGCACGAGCAACTTTTCCGTCTACATCTTTGGGGTCGTCGCCGCCCTTGTCTATGGGCTTATTTATGTCGAGATTCGATACTTTATGCGGTTCCGCGAACACCTCAAGATGCAGCTCGGCGCGTTTTCCGAGGCCGACCAGACGGGCGACGTCAAGGCCCACATGCTGCGCAACAAGCAGCGGCGGAAACGCATCCAAGAAGAGCTCGCGCGCGCGGCCCGCGCGGATAAGACGGGCGAGCCACGGCCCCCGCAGCCGCCTGCACGGTCCCAGATCGTCGAGTTTGTGCGTAAGCGGCTGTATCGAGGTGCACAGTTGGGCGACATTCGCCTGCTCAAGCGTACGCTTCGCATCGCCAAGAACCATCTCGGCTCGGGGTTCGCCAAGGACATGTACCCGGACCCGCACATTCGCTTTTGGTTCCACGCCACGTCCACGAAAAACCCCATGCACGTGGCCGCGTACCACGGCAATATCCCGGCCATGGAGCTGCTCTTTCGCGCCAATTTCGCCGTCAACTCGTTCGACAAGATCTCGCGCTTTCGGTTCTCGACGGGCGACATCTTTTGGTACATGGCGCGCGCGTTCATTCGCCAGCCCGTCATGTCGGCCGAGGACTCGTACGGCGCGTCGGCCATCTTCAAGTCGACGCTCGTCACGCCGCTCCATTGTGCCGTGTCCACGGGCCGCGTCGATGCCGTCAACTGGCTGATCGCCCATGGCGCTGATGTCAACCTGTGCTCCAGGTCGTCGTTCCGCCACGAGTCGAGGCTGCCACCCATTTTCCTGGCCGACCACCCCGATATCGCCAAGGAACTACTGGCGGCCGGCGCGAACCACCTCGTGATCCCGGACCCGGGCCACATGAATACCATCACCGTGCTGCAAATGGCGTACCTGCGTGGCAACTATGCCGTGGCACAGATGCTCGAAAACTGGGGCGGCGACGTCGCGCTCACACCTCTCCACGCGGCCGCGGCCATGAACGACACGGCGCGGATTCGCCACTTGCTTCGCAAAAAGGTCAACCCCGACTGCCTCGGCGAGCTCGGGTACATTGGCCTCAACAAGCGCACGCCGCTCCACTGGGCCAGTGTCAACGGCGCGATCGATGCGATCGAGTTATTGCTCGGCGCCAAGGCCAACGCCGATGCCCAGGACGCACGAGGACGCACGCCGCTCCACTGGGCGGCCCGCGTGGGCCAGGTCGAGGCCGTCAAGGTGCTGCTTGCGACTGGCGCGGATCCCAACATTGTGGACGAAGGGGGCATGACGCCCATTCTGTGTGCCGCGTGTGCGGGGGGCACGACTGCCGAGATGTTCAAGATGATGGTACGCCACGGCGCCAAGATCAATCACCAGCTGCCGTCGACCGGAGACACAGCACTGCATATCGCCGTCAAGCTCGACGATCTCCCCACGGCCGTGGCGCTGCTCAGCGTTGGAGGCGATATCATGCGCATGAACCACCAGGGACTGCGCCCCATTGACTGCACGACATCGACGCGGCTCCAGTTTGAACTCAAGCGTGCGGCCGGCAACCGCGACGTGATGATCAGTTATACGCATACCCATAAGGAGTTTGCGCTCAAGCTTCGCAAGACGCTCGAAGACGCCAACATCACTACGTGGCTCGATCTCATGGACCCGAGCGGCATTGGTGGTGGCGCTGTGTGGCGAGAAGAGATCGCGCGCGGCGTCACGAATGCCGCGGTCGTCGTGTGCATCCTGACCGAGGATTACGCGCAGTCGCCGTGGTGCATGAAGGAGCTCGCGCTGGCCAAGCAAGTCGGCACGCCGATTCTCGCCATCTCGACGGAAAACGCCACGATCTCGGAGGACCTGCAGGTGTACCTGTACACGCGGCAGATCATTCCGTTTGAACCGTCCATCACAGCCGTCGAGCGCGTCGGCGAGCGGAACATCCAGTACACGTACAATGACGACGCCTACCGGCAGCAGGCGCGACTCTTACTCGATGGCCTTCGCGACGAAATCGAAAAGCGCAAAGAACAGGTGGTCCGCAAAAACCTCACTCGCGCGGCGACGGCGTCCACGGCGAGCGCGAGCTACGGCAACCTCACGGCGCTCAACGGTACGTTTCAGGGCGGAGCACCGGCTTCGCGGACGCGTGGCATGTGGCGCCAGGGCAGTGCCAAGACAGTCGGTGGCGTCGCGCCCTACTCGAACACGGCGGTCCAGTTCGACGAGCGCGCGCCCGAGGCGCTGCAGCAGGTACGCATCATGAACGAGGATACCACCCGCGACGGCTATATGTATACGATGTATACGGGCCAGTTCGACGTAGGGCTCCACGACATCAGCCAAGCGGCGCCCAAGCACCACGGACGAGATTTCTATGACTCGAACGAGTCGATGCTCAGCAGTGTCAACAGCTATACCGGCGGCGGCGGCCTGGACGAGCCTACGTACCGCGAGCTCGGGGTGAACGATCTCTCCAAGAGCATCATCTTGAACCAAAGCGGCTACTACGTCCACAACCCGAAAGCAGGCCGCGGCGGGAGTGGCGACGCCACCTCGCCGCCGTCGGCTCGCGGCCACAAGCCGTCGCTGAACAACGGCACAGTACTGGAGACATTCAGGGACGTGAAGGAAATCGTAGACGACGGCCAGCAGTTTGTGTTTATCTGCCACGCCGACTCGCACACTACCTTTGTGCGGAGGCTGTGCGCTGCGCTGTGTCGCGAGGGCGGTCTCCACTGCTACGTCGATCGCCGCCACGGCCAAAAGGGTTCGCGAAGCCAAAACTCGCCGCCGCGGTCCCCGCTTCTCCCGCCCGATGCTGTGAATGAAGAAGAAGGGGAAGAAGACGATATGATTGGCCGCATCCACGACGCCAAGGACGCGATCCTCAAGTGCTCGGCGTTTATCGTGGTCGTCTCGGACAAGACGTTGCGTAGCCACCTCGTCAAGGACCAGCTCGCGTTCGCCGAAGACAAGGGCAAGAAGATCATCCCGGTCGTCGCGAACCCGCTCGAGTTTAGTCTCGACATGCAGTACACTCTTGCGCGGAGCGACTTTTTCCACTTCTTCACGAGCGGCGACATGATTGGTTTTGAAAAGTCCCTCGACCAGGTGCTGGCGACGCTGCGGGAAGAGATCTACGGCATCTCGGTGGAGCCGGCCGAGACGAGCCGGATCCCCAAGTCGTTCAGTCAGAGCCATATGTCGTCGCTCAACTTGCGTGATAGTGGAGTGCCCCCGACGTTTGGGTTGGCTCGAGATCGGGACCGAGATGTGACTCTGCGCCGACGCCTGATGAGCAACAACAGTTTGTTGGGCGGCGGTGACACGGGCAGCGTCGTGAGTGGCCACAGCAGTGGCTGGACCGAGCCGATGTCCACGAGGCGCGGCAATCTATCCTTTATCAGTACGACCTCGAACGGTGATGGTGGCGTGCCGTCCACGGCGTCCGCTCGACCGCTCAACTCGGACATGAGTCTCCAGCAGGCCATGCTGGGCACGTTCTCGACTTTGATGCGACGCATCACGGACGAACTCGATGACGAAGACGACGAGGACGGCGAGAACCTCATCCTCGATGAGGAAGAGTTGCTGGACGACGAACTAGACGTGCCCGATGTCAATCTCCTGCGGTCCGTGAGCGATCAGTCGGCCCACTCGGCGAGCGGCAGCAACTACCCGGGGACGGGCGAGCCGCCGAGTGGTCCCTTTGGGATGCGGCCCATTTACCAGCCTCGGCCCGGACGGCTCTCGGCCATTCTGTCGACGTCCAACGCGTCGGTGAGTATTCTTGAGCGGGGCTCTGACGAGGAGGCGAGGTCGATCGACAACGTGAAGCTGAAGATCGAGAAGAGCCCCGCATTTCTCCCTAAGAGCCCCGCCAATCTCCCCAAGAGCCCTGCGCATCTCCCCAAGAGCCCTGCGCATCTCCCCAAGAACCCCGCGCCTCGCCCCAAGTAAAAATCGCGCTTTCTTCTCCCCCCCGCCTGCGCCGAGTGAGGCCCAGGCTCGCAACGCCCCTCCCCCTTTGAAAGGGTCTGAATCTACTTATTGGGATTGTGCACAAGTGATTTTGGCATGTGGAGATGAACCACAGTCGCCGCCAGTATAAAGTACTCTCGATTCATCCATTATTATCGGTGGCAAATGTCGTTTCCATAACCCAAATACTAATTTTACGACAGACTACTGAACCCCTTTATTCGCAAATATACTTTTACCGATTTTGTACCGGTTTTTCTCGTGGACTTCCCTGTCCACGGCTCCAAAGGAAACCCTGGAATCAGTCGCTATGAGTGCGGGCGACGACGTGGACCTCGCGGAGCTGCAGCAGCGGCTCGTAACCTTTACGGACCAACTCGCGAGCATCCACGCGCTGCTGGAGACCGATCCGGAGAATGTCGAGTTCCTCACGATCGCGCAGGACCTGCTGGAGGTCATTCGCCTCACGAAAGAAATGGTACGACTTGCTCTTTTGTCCCCCATCTCTTGCCCAGGAGCTCACGCACTCTCTATAGATCGATCTCAAGCTCAGTAATGCCAGCGCGCCGGCTTCTTCTCGCACTGAGGACGCCAGTGCGTCCTCGGAGCCACCGGAGATGGCGTTTGCCGCGGGCTCTGTCTGCGAGGCGCTGTCCAAGGGCGTGTGGTTCCCCGCGCGCGTCACGTCGCTCACGGCGCGCGACACGTACAACGTGCGCTACATGGGCTTTGGCAACACGGACGAACTGCCCGCGGCGTCGCTGCGTGCGATTGAGCGCCCGAGTGACGATGCGCAGTCGCTGCCGCCACGAGAGGCCATCTCCGTGGGCCGGAAATGCCTGGCCAAGTACTATGTCGACGCGCAATACTACACGGCGCAAGTCACGGCCGTCACGGACGACGGCTTCCAGGTGCTCTTTGACGGCTACGGCAACTCGGAGGAAGTGCCGTACGAGTACCTGCGACCACTGGCGACTGACGAGTCGGTCTCGGGATCGGTTGCGCTAGTCGCCACGGCAACCGAGGGGGTCACCCACAAGCCCGTGGCCATGACGGCCGCCGCACAGGCTGCAGCGGCAACTGCAGCGGCTGCCGCGGCAGCAGCCTCGGCCGCACTCAAGCCACGCGACGCGGTGGTCGCCAAGGCCATCAAAGTGCCCGAGAACTTGCAGGTCTTGCCGACCGATACCGAGGCCGAGAAGGAGCGCAAGCGCAAGCGGCTCAAGCATATCCAGAAGCTCAACAAGCAGATCGAAGTCGACAATGCGCACAACCTCAAGCAGCACGACTGGAAGTCGTTCCAGCACAAGGCCGTCAAGGGCGGCAAGGTCAAGGGCAGCGGCGTGCTGTCGAAGCGCGGCACGAGCATGTTTGCGTCACCTGACACCGTGCACGGCCGCGTCGGCGTCGTCGGCAGCGGCCAGGCCATGACCCAGTACGACCAGCAAGCCCCCAAGAAACTCAAAAAGACCCACTTGGGCACGGCACCGCGACTGTAGAAACATCAAAAATCGATTTTATAGTGTTTTGCTGATGAAATTTCCCATTTTGTTTGCCGTAATTCACATTTAACTTTCGGTGATTTGGAGTTCGTTTGCTTTGTTTTACAGGTCGCCGCCACTCGTGCGGTCGGTGCAGGCGGGCGCTTGCAGGCTGGTCGTGCGGCGCAGCAGCGGCTCGGTGCCGAAATGGTGGCGCGTCTCTCGCTGCTGCTGGCGTGGCGTCGAGTCGCCCACTGGGCCCAGCGACGACTGCCGCACGAGTCCACCAGCCCCGCCACTCGAGGCGGACGGCGTGACCGACCACCCGTGGCCGCTCGTGGCGCCAGTCGTGGGTTGGCGCGTCGGCTGCAGAATGGGGATCGTCGGCGGAAGCCCGCTGCCGTCGGCTGGAGGCGGGAGCACGTTGAAGTGGGGCGGCGACAGGACGCGCACGGCTGACACACGCGACGCGGCCGACCGCACCGACGACGCCGGCGACGATGCCGGCGACACGGCATCGTACTCGTCGTGCTCGTCGTCATTCTCGTCCTCCTCGCTGCCTGCTTGAGAGGGCGTCCCCAGCCCGTCACGCCGCCGTCGTCTCCGCGCGCGCTCCTTGCGCCGCTGGCGTCGCGCGAGGCGGAGCTGGTGCTGGAACGCCGCGTCCTTTTGCTGCTGCTGCCGCTGCATGGCCTCGGCCGTTTGCATCAAGTAGACGACGAGCCGCTCGAGGCTCTGGTCAAAGCCGATCGAGACGTTGAAGTGCTGCACGACGCTGCGCGAGAACGTGTACCGCTTGGCCAAGTCGATGGTCTGCAGCGACAGCATGAGCGGCACAATGAGCTTCCCGCGGTCCTCGGCAAACGCGAGCTGGTCCGCGAGCATGTCGCACTTGGACGAGATGGGCGAGAGCACGACGATCACGGCCGAGCACTCCAGGATGGCGTCCTTGGCAGCGAGCTGCCGAGCGTGCGCGGTCGTGGTCGCGACGTCGCTGCCCGAGCCGTAGCCGCCCGCGCCGCTCTGAACCGTCACGTTGGACTGGAGCCGCTGCAGGCGACGCGGACTCGTCGTGTGGGACGTCGCGGACGTGCCGGCGAGGCCGCTGCCGTACTGGATGGACGGCACCGACTGGTCAAGAATGCAGCGCACGCCGTTCTTCTGGAGCGCATTGCGGAGCCGCTGGCAAAACTGCAAGTGGTAGTCGCCGTGCGCGATAAACACGTAGGTGCCGCGGTCCCGGGACGCGGGCGACGTGGCCAGGGGCTCGTCCAGCACGACGCCGTCGCGGTCGGCTTCAGCGAGATCGGCATTCGCGCGCAGGTTGCGCGGCGTGGTTCCGCACAGTCCGCCGGCGTCGCCGTCGTCGAGGCCGTCGTCCTCGTCGCTCGAGAGCGGCACGTCGTCTTCTTGCACCGTGGCCCGTGCGCGCAGCAGCATTTTCTGGCGCTGCTGCCGCTGCGCGCGCCGCACGCGGTGCTCTTCAATCTGGTCGTGGATGCCGTCGAGTAAGAGCCGGATACAATTGTGGAACGTCTCGTCGTCGTACTCGTGCTGGACCACGACCTTGGGCCTGGCGACCGCGCCGTCGCCCTCGACGGCATCGCGCGGATCCTGGGCGGACAGTAGCGCCTCGTCGTCGTCCAGATCGTGGAGGTGCGCGCGGCCGTGCTCGCCGTCGACGTCGTCTGCTTCATCCACGACTTCGACCACGCGCTCGCCAAAGGCCGCTCGGAAATCCACAATCTGCCGCGTCCAGAGATACACCTGGAGCTCCTCTGTCATTTGCATGTCTTCACACTGGATCGCGACGATCGGAACGTTGTGCATCTTGGCAAACGCGAGTTCCTTCATGCACCACTGCGACATGGGGTAGTCGGTCGTGAGCAGCGCGAGCACGAGCGCGCTCGAGCGGATGCCCTGCGCAATCTCTTGGCGCCACACCGAGCCGCCCGTGATGCCGCTCGGGTCCATCGAGTCGATCCACGTTGTGACGTACGCGCCTTCCAACGCGTCGCGGACTTTCCGGGCGAGGGCACTGTGGGAGTGCGTATAGCTGATCATGACGTCGCGGTGGCCGGCCTCTTTCTTGATGGCGTACCGCAGCGACGACGACGTCGTGCAGTCCATGGCGCGCTGGCCCACATAGTTGACCGCCGTGAGGCTCATGCCGGCGCGCACTAATAAAATGGCCGTGGCCTCATTGTTCTTGCGGAGCGCGACGTGCAACGCCGTGTCGCCGTTCGCTTCGCGCGTAGCGTGAATGTCAATGCCGCTTCGCTGGAGCATCTCAAAGATATCCGGGTCCAGCGTCTTGGCAGTCTGCGACGTGGCATAATCGTGGCGGCCTGCCCCGGCGGCGTCGTGTTCCGTGCGCGTCATGCGACGATGCGCGTCATGGCGATGGGCATCACTCGTGAACGCCTCGCTGCTTGGGCTCGAGCACGTGCCGGCCGCTAGAATGCACAGCAGCGGGTCTCCCTGGATGTCGCGAATGTCGACGTCGGCGCCGTACTTGAGGAGGACTTGGACCGTCTTGACGCGGTTGAGCAGACACGCCCAGGTCAGCGCCGTGCGGCCAAACGCGTCTTTCGCGTCCAGATCGGCGCCATACTTGAGCAGCAGTTTCACGACCTTGGCCTCGCCCCGGATCGCCGCCCAGTGGAGCGGTGTGCGGCGGAAAAAACCCGTGACCTTTTCGCCAAACGTGTCGGGGTTCGCGCCGTGCTCGAGGTAGAAGCGCACTTCGTTCTTCAGGCCACGCGCCGCCGCGTCGTGGAGCGGCGTGAGTGCAACGTCCCCACCGTACTTTTCAATCTCCATGGCCACGGCGTGGTTCCCCACGAGCCGTGCGACTTCAAAGGCCGTGAGAAAGTACCCTCGCCCCGGTACAAACACGGGGTTTGCGTCGGCGTCCAGCAGCAGCCGCGTGCACTCTTTGTTGATGGCCCAAAAGAGCGGCGGCGTGACAAACTTGCGGTGCGATGACGCGGCCGAGCGGTTCGGGTCGGCGCCAAAGCGCAGCAGCAGCAGCACCATGTCCGTGTTGCCCATGGACACAGCCACGTGGAGCGGTGTGAGCAGCGTCGAGCAAAAGAGCCCCGTGGGCCCAAACACGAGCCGCGTCTGGTGGCGCGAGTAGTTGGACATGCGCAGGAACGGCACGACGTCGAAAAAGAAGCGGTAGATCCACGACACGTTGAGCTTGAGCAGCTCCATTTTCTCGAGCTCGTGGATGTCAAACAGGCCGTTCGACAGCAGTTCCTCGACGATCTCGGCATTGTCGAACGCGACGGCAACGTGGAGCGGGTTCCGCTGGCACTTGACAAACCGCCGGCCAAAGACGCGCTCAAGAAAGCCCGTGTTCTCGTACCACTTGTGCGCAAAGTCGGGTCCGTCCAGCAGCGTCGCGGCCTCGAGCTGCGCGCGCACTTGGTCCAGGTCGCCGTACTTGGCCGCGTGGTACAGCCGCGTCTTGATGGCGTGCACGCGCTTTGTGTGGGCCGACGCAAACCACGAGACGCCGAACGATTGCTCGACGTAGTCGAACCGCGCGCGGCCGGGCACGCAGCCGCGCTGGAACAAAAAGTGTTCGTGCATGCGGTGGAAAATGATAATTTGCTTCCACCGCAGCACGTACGCGATGACGCCAATGGTCTGTGCGAGCATGAACGCGAGGAAGACGCCGTTCGAGAGCGCGTTGGCGCAGCGCGCCGAGACGCTCCAGAGATCCGAGTGGGTCGCCTTGGAGTCGGCGATCGCGGCCGCCGGAATGAACATGGTGAGGAAGACGTAGACTAGGTACGGGATCTCGACGATCACGAGCAGCTCGCAGGCCGTAAAGAGGTACGTCTTCTTGAGCTTGGGGTGGTCGTCGTCGTGGACGACGGCGCCGTCCGCCGCGGCTGCCGTGGCCACGGGCGTGCCCGTGGCGTCAACGCCGCCGAGCGACTCGATCCCCAACGCTCCTCCATGCATGGGCGGCGGCGTCTTGCTCTTGGACTCGCGCGAGGCCTCGGGCTTGACGCGCCGGAAGAGCTTGAACATGGAGAGGTTAAAGGCCGGGATACACAGCAGCGCGTTGCCCAGGAGCGAGAAGGAGAAAAAGTCGAGGAACTCGCTCGAGAACTCGTGGCACTCTTTCTGCTGGTCGGGCGAGAGCAGCGCCGTGAGCAGCGCGTCGTTGAGGAGCACGCGGAGCACGTAGATGGTGAGAATGAGCGTCGTGTTGGTGATCATGGGCGCGCAGAGAAACGTGTTGTCGTCGCGCTTGAAGCCCGGGAGCAAGTGGCCCATGAGCCGCCGCGCGCGCGTGTAGAGCCACCACGTGCGCCGCACCTGGAGATGGCCCTGCGCGTCGATGTAGTAGTGGGACGACGGGCAGTGGAGCATGGCCGTCTGTACGCCACTACTGCCATGGCCGTGGCAGTCGTGGTGGTGGTCTCTGTGTAGCAGCACGTGGCTGTCGTCGTGCGAGCGGTCCGAGCCGTTCTCGTGGGACGTCGTGGACGGATTGCTGCCGTTCGATTTGTCGCTCGCCATGCTCAGTTGGCGTTGGGTCCGGAGCTGCGCCAACGAACGCATGCTTCGGAGGTGCGGTCGCGACGGCGTTGGCGTTGGCATGGGGGAGGGAAGCGGCGACGATGACCGCGTCGAGTCCGACGGCGTCATTTGTTGGTGTTGGTGGACGATGTTGGCCACGCGCGCGGCGGTTTCCTGGAGCGACCGCGGCGACTGAAAGCGCACAAATCCGTGGGCCGAGTCGCCATCCAACTCGTGGTCGTCGTGGGCCACGTCGAGCACGAGGCGGTCGCGCGCTGAGGCGTCCACGATGTCGTCGTACGACCGCGAGAGTTCCTGGTTCAACTCGAGCGAGTCATAGCGAGGCGACGGCGTATCGTTGGAACGCGAGCGGAACATAGTTGGACAGCGCAGCGCGTCGGGGATCCAGAGCCGGTGTTATCGGAGGCGTATCGACCGTTTAGTGCGCATACGCCGCGGCGCGGGAGAGTGAGTAATATTGGGGAAGGCGAAGGTGGGCGCGACAATGGAGGGGATGACTGTCCCCCAATTGGTAAAGATATTCAATCTGTTGGTTTCCCAACAAAACCTTTTTCGTCCCTCGATCTCTTCAAGCGGAGCCAACAAATGAAAATCTCAAAGATGTTGATCGTGGAGTCGCAGGATCGGCCAACAAAAAAACGCCCAGCAGATAAAATGGGGATGCGTGGGTGTGGGATGTCCTTGGCCACCACGGGTCTCTTTCGGTTCTGCGTTCCTGTTCTTTCCTTGACGGGCAGCCAAGATGACGGGAACTGGAATCGAATACACCACAATAGTGGACTACTCCGGAACGAATCGACACGATTGGTCCAAAATTAAATCCTAAATCAAATCATACCGCTGATGACTGGTTGAAAGTCAAGGAGGAGATTAGTTTGTTGCTGGACGTGTTCCACAAACCCAGCCTTTATATCAGTGACTCTCTTGCAGAATCGAGTTTGTGTCAGTACAGTCTTCATCAGTTCAAATGGCTACACTTGTGGCAGCGGATCCTACTTATGGACAAGTTGACTTCATTTTTTTTAGTAATCCTAGTGTACATTAAAAATGATTACAGACCTCCACTTACGCGTGTGCCGCGTGTGGTGTCCTGCCACATCTCACAGAAGCCTTTATGACGCCGACGAAACGGACGCCGAGTCCTCGTGGAGTTGGCACACGTTGCCTCGTCGCACGGACCGCGCGCACCCCGGGTAGACGCACCGCTTCCCGCCGCCGTGGGAGATACAAAACCCGTTGCCGCGGTCCTTTTTCTCACACCCATCGGTCTGGCACTTGCGGATGCCGCCGTGCACGTAGCACCGCCCCTTGCGTTGCTGGCCGCGCGTGCAGTCTGGGTACTCACAGCGCTTGCCGCCGCCGTGAGCGCGACAGAAGCCACCACCCTGTGAGCTTCGCGTGCACCCACCGGGGCCGTCGTATTGGCAACGTGCACCGCCGCCGTGAGCCTTGCAGCGCGAGTTGGATTGCGCGCGACGCACACAGCCGTTCTCGACGCACTTTTTTCCCTTGGTGCCCTTGGACTCGGCCTCGTCCGAATCCTGCGACTCGGAAGTCGTCGTCACCGGCGGCACATTGCGGTTATTCGCCTTTGCGCTTCTTGAAGAGGGCGTTCTCACTCGCTTCTTTGGAATTGTGATCTTGGTGAGTGATGACGCAAGCGCGGACGCCATGCTGCCGCTGGTAGAATTGGTGTTGAGATTGTGGGACGGTTTGCGGGCCTTGGACTTTTTGCTTGAGATCGTGCGCATGAGGTCGGGTGCATTTTGGTCGACTATACTGGTAGGTGTCAAGAGCGTCGTGGGCATCCACAGTGGCGACGCAGCTTCCGTGGCGAATTGCAGGTGCGGCGTCGGGACCGATATAGACGGCGCCGACGCCGTTCTCGAGGCACTCGCAGCAGTCGTTGCCGCGCGCATCACGTCCTTGATGCTGTTGGGGTTCAAACGCTGAATGTTGCCATTCGGATTATTACTCCACACGGCTTGCTGGAGAGCTTCGATGGCACTCATGGAGGTCGCTGGTGCCGACGCAAAATTCGCGTTTGTCGACGTGGGTCCGAGGGGCTGCACGGGCATCAAGTAGTCGCTATAGACACTGTTGCGAGGTGTGCGGTGTGGATCGAGCGCGAACCCACGCGGTGTCTGGTTGATCGGACTGAACATCTTGAAGCCTGGTTGTCCGTATCCAGTCGGTGATAACATCATGGGGGAAGCCACAAAGAAAACGTCCTTGAACGATGGGTCGAGCAGACCAGTGTGCATCCCGTGCTTCGGCAGCTCGATGGGTTCAAGGAGGCTCGATGCCTGGAGATGGTCAACCATGTTCTCAACTTGCGTCGTCATCGCGAGTGTATCGTCGAATTCGTGCTCGTTGAGAAGCTGACGAAACGCTTCTTCTTCTTCCGGACCAACCCCGAGACGAAGTGTGGTACCCGGCGACACTGCCGGTGGTTCTTGGGTCTGCATGGGCCTGAAGGAGGAGCGAAGACGAGGAGACGACGGCCACGATGACGGCAAAGACGAGGAGGTCGGTGTCAATGACGCCGAAATCAAAAGAGCTGTCTCTTCTGATTTGTCCGAGTGAGTAGGCGATTGCTGCGGCGAAGAACGCAGCTCGGGCTGGAACAACGACTCGACGAACGCGACCTCATCCATGGCGGGAGATCTGTCGAGGGAGATGCGGAGGCCGCCAGACTCTACACTAGCGACTGTTGACACAGTCGTGGGCACAACGCTTGGCTTCTCGCGCACGCAAGCACTGAGCCTAGGTCGAGCAATCTTTGAGCTCGCCCTACGGAGCTCAAAAATTCAGCCGGACTCGTAGTGGAAGTGGACTGGGTTGTGACTGGCCACTTGAGGGCGGAGAAAAATCAGCTGGAAAGTCGACGGCTGCGACAGAGGGCGTGGCAGCTTGAGACCGTGAGAGGGACGAGGCAGTTGATTGCTTGCTTGGCCGATCAGCTTGTCGTATTTGCGACCGTTATAGGATGAGGAGGATGGGGATGCCAGGACGAAGTACGATTCGTATTGCGTCGAGGTATCGTGGGTGGTGAATGCACCACAATCGCTGTTCCTCATAGATTGACGGGATTGCGTCGTCTCCTGTGTCCTTGTCGCGCGGCGAAGACTACGGCCCGTCCCCCCCCAACTGGTCGAGAAGGGCCCCGGTACCAGCTGCATCAAGTGCTGAACACTACGGTATTTTGGCTTGGAATGCAGCTGCAGCAGTCCTCCAGGTGGTCGACATGTGGAGGTGGCGGGCCTCAGAATCTCTTTCAAAGCATTGGGGTATTTGGCACGTCGTAGCATGTGGAGGTAACCCCCCGGGGCCACATGCAGCGCACCACCTCCGGCTCTGGGCC